>JAODAL010005130.1:125000-147610 GCA_025379985.1 Phyllomedusa bahiana | reverse complement strand
CCTTACCCACTTTCAAAGCGACCTGAAAACCCACTTCTTCAGGAGCCTATAACCTAGTTACATAGTTATTACCAAGTTCAACCAAGGGTGGGGAAAACATGGGTGAAGGGAGGGAGACCATTGAATAAAAGACGACCCAATACCGAGCCCTGGGGCCACCACTCATAACATGGACCACTCAGAGTAGGAGTCATTTACCACCACTCTCTGAGGAGGAACCTACAATAACCCTGCCGCCACTACACCCCCACAAACATGTCTGCCCCTCACCTCCTGTCTCTTCCCACCTTCCTTGTAGACTGTAAGCCCTCACAGGCAGGGCCCTCTCTCCCTCTGTACCAGTTGTTAGTCATTTATTGTTGCCATTATACTTTATTTGACATATGTTATGTATGTGACCCCCCTCAAATGTACAGCGCCCTGGATCTAGTTAAAATAAATAATGGTAATAAAAAAAATATATATATGTTTGGTTTGACACCAGTTTGAACGAACTTTTGAAAAAAATCCAGGTTCTGCATACTCCAACCCCAATTCACCTGCCCTAACCATACTCTTGACTGTAACCTTAATCCTAAATTGGGGTTAAGTTCTTTTTTTCTGGGTTTGAATAGGACTTAAAGGGGTTGTCTCACTACAGGGATCGCTGCTTTTTATGTGAAAGGACTTGCAAAAACAAGTCCCTTTGCAGTATGTGTCCATTAACAGTGTCCTACATATTCCTATATATCCCCTACTGTATGGGCTGCATCAGCTCCTACGGTCTCTATAGCTACAGACCTGTTTGATCTCTCCTGATAGGCTGCCATTGCTTGGTTGTTAAAGCTACAGCCCTTTATAAATCTGCCTGAAAAGCTGCCACACGGGTTTGCTATAGCTACAGAGCTATTTAAACCCTCTAAATGATAGGATGCCACACTGGTTGCTAATAGCTACAGACCTTGCTCACTCTCTCCTATAGGCTGCCAGCACTGGTTGCTATAGCTACAGACCTGGCTTCTACTGCAGCCTAGTAGAAGCCAGTAAACCCGCCCCTGAATTCAAAATGAAACCAAGAAAACAGGACTGAGGTGAGATGGATCGATGTAGTGAGACAACCCCTTTAATCATTCTCTGGTAATAAACGTACCTATTCTCTGGTGCTTCTGGCCTCATGGCGCTGTCCTAGTGTCCTCCCTTCTAGTTCAATATCACATAGGTATTCCTAACACGGCATTGGACTGATAGTGATGTCGGAGCAACTGCACTATGAGACTGAAGGGGAATAGATAACTTAAAGGGGTTGTCTCACTACATTGATTCATCTCACCTCAGTCCTGTTTTCTTGGTTTCACTTTGAATTCAGGGACGTGTTTACTGGCTCCTACTAGGCTGCAGTAGAAGCCAGGTCTGTAGCTATAGCAACCAGTGCTGGCAGCCTATCATGAGAGAGTGAACAGGTCTGTAGCTATAGCAACCAGTGCTGGCAGCCTATCAGGAGAGATTGAACAGGTCTGTAGCTATTGCGACCAGTGCTGACAGCCTATCAGGAGAGATCGAACAGGTCTGTAGCTATAGAAACCAGTGCTGGAAAGCCTATAAATGAGAGAAGTTAACAGGGTATGGAGCTTATAGCAACCAGTGCTGACAGCCTATCAAGAGAGATTGAACAGGTCTGTAGCTAGTGCGACCAGTGCTGACAGCCTATCATGAGAGAGTTAACAGGTATGTAGCTATAGCAACCAGTGCTGACAGCCTATCATGAGAGAGTGAACAGGTCTGTCGCTATAGCTACCAGTGCTGACAGCCGATCAGGAGAGATCGAACAGGTCTGTAGCTATAGCGACCAGTGCTGGCAGCCTATCATGAGAGAGTGAACAGGTCTGTAGCTATAGCAACCAGTGCTGACAGCCTATCAGGAGAGATCGAACAGGTCTGTAGCTATAGCAACCAGTGCTGACAGCCTATCAGGAGAGAGTGAACAGGTCTGTGCTATAGCGACCAGTGCTGGCAGCCTATCAGGAGAGTTTGGAACAGGTCTGTAGCTATAGCGACCTGGGGAGCTGATGCAGCCCATACAAGAGGGGATATCTAGGAATAGGTAGGACACTGTTTAATGGACACATATTGCAAAGTGACTTGTTTTTGCAAGATCTTTAACATAAAAAGCAGCAATCCCTGTAGTGAGACAACCCCTTTAACCCATTCAAATCCAGTTAGAAAACCCTAATTCCAGTGTATTTCGGGACATAATTGCGCTGCAATACACCCATAGTCTGCCCTGCAAATACAGTAATTTATAGCTCTCATTGGAAGCTATGATTAGCTGCCATTTTTCCCGACGTGTATTACACACCGCCGACACCGGGAGAAAGAAATGACATGTCACTTCTTCCCGCCGCTCATGCGCCGAGGAATGTTAAATTCTATGGGAGTCAGCGCTGAATATTTTAGAAGTACACACTGGCCAGCGCGTACTTCTAAAACACCCCGCGTATAGCGGTGCAAGGACACTGTGTGAACCTACCCTTACAGTTGCTAAATCTGTAATTAATGATTTGGGCCAACCCATACTGCAACATTTGGATTTCGGTTGAATTTGACTTTGACCCAAATTCAAAGGGTGTTCCCACCATGCACTTTGATGGCAAAGCAATAGGATAGGCCAACAAAGTGTGATAGGTGCAGATCCCACCTCTGGAAATGGGCCCCTGAAAGTCTCTGCTGAAAACAGAGAGTAGATCCTTCTTGCACACGACTCTCCATTCTGTTCTACGGGAGTTCTGAGTACAGTTGAGTGTTGTGTGTGGTTGGGACCGAATGGAGAGTCGTGTGCAAGCAGGACCTACTCTCCATTCTGAGTTGACAATTTTGGTGGCCCCATTCCTGGTATAGGTGCAGGTCTCAGAGGTGGGACTTAGACCTACCTGACGTTGATGGAGTAACATTTACCAGTTCAGTTTACTAGGCATGGACACAACTGCTACGTCAAGCAAGTCCTCACCCTTGTAGATTTACTAATGATGTAACCCCTTTAACCCTGGTCTGACCCTCAATGTGACCCCATGCAGATGGCAGAAGTAGTTGATTTTTTTTATTTATGGTACCAGACAAGGGTTAAGGACCCCGTCTAGTATTCCAAGAGCAGGCTTCGTGGAGTGCAAAGGCAATTTCGAATCTCCGCACACCTATATAGGTTCTCTCCCTAAGGAGAGATCTTCCCTTTCTGAGCCACTCATTGCCTCCCACTCAGCCAAGCTAGCATCGCTCTGCTCTGTACTGACGAGGGGCAAACACCCCGAAACAGCTATCTACGGATGGGCGATGCTGGCTTGGCTGATATCCCTTTTGCTTTCCAAAGAACCAGTGAGTCAAAAGCAAATTAAGGATTTGTTACATCCAATAGAGGGCGCTTGAGCTTCTCAGCTCCTTTCCCATATTGCCTTGTGATATGCAGATGCTTCGTGGAGTGCAAAAGGCTATTTCGAATCTCCACACGCCTATATAGGTTCTCTCCCTAAGGAGAGATCTTCCCTTTCTGAGCCACTCATTGCCTTCCACTCAACCAAGCCAGCATCACTCTGCTCTGTACGGACGAGGGGAAAACACCCTGAAACTGCTGTCTACGGATGGGTGATGCTGGCTTTGCTAAATATCCCTTTTGCTTTCCAAAGACCCAGTGGGTCAAAAGAAAATTGAGGATTTGTTACATCCAACAGAGGGCGCTTGAGCTTCTCAGCTCCTTCCCCATAATGCCTTGTGATATTCTCTTCAACATAATCTATGGGGCCTGTTTTTTGCAGGATGGGCTATATTTGGTTATAGCATCATTTTGGGTTACATACTGTTTTGTAACTTTCATTAAAGGGGTGTTCCCACCATGTACTTTAATGGCATTTTAATAGGATATGCCATCAAAGTGTGATACCTCTCTTGGCAATGGGCCCCTCAGAGGTCTTGGCTCTTGACTATTGCAAGCCTGCTCCGAAAAGAGAAGAGCTCCTCTAAACCTTATCCCCAACCCCTCCAGGCCAGAAGGCTCCTGCAAGGTTTTAGTGATCCACCTTCTCCCTTGATAGGGGAGAATCAGTCTTGCTCCTGGCATTGGCCTCAACCAAGTAGCTCGAAAACAAGGTTGGCCTTTGGGGAAAGGAACTTGATGGTAACACTTCCACCCTAGACCTCATGTTGGTCCCAAAAGGACACCACACTGCAGTGAATTCAACCAGGACATCCGGCCCAAAATGATAAAAGTCCCTCATATCGCCTATCCAGAAGATCAGGTAGTAGCATACATGCCAACTCTCCCGCTTTTAGCGGGGGAGGTCCCGCTAATGCAGTTAGGTGGAGTGGGTGTGGCTTTTTGAAGGGGTGTGACACACCAACAAGATGGGCGTGTCTATGCAAATCTTTTACCGTGGCGCGTATGGCAAGTATGGGTAGTAGAGGTGTTGCGCTCAATGTAAGTGAGAAGTCTAAGTGCAGTGCGACGTGCCGTGTACTCAAGTGGAGTCCCCACCCATGAGGTCAGACCGCCCAGGGTCACCACTCCTGGAGAACTTCACACCTCAGGCTTTCAAATTCCCTCAAAACCTCAGGCCTTCAATCTAGGGGCCCAAGTCGCCTACAGTCTACATGTATAATGCAGCCTAGAAGGAAACCCCAGTGTAGATTGTACCTGACCATACATCAGTGGCCCCTGCCTACCGCTAAGGCCTCGTTCACACGGATTAATTCTCCGCGGATTGGCGCCGGACTCCGCGCCGGATTTGTGCTTCAGTACGGCGCCAATCCGTCGGAGTAATTACGGTAATCCACTGCTCTCATAGAGAACAGTGGATTCCGTCGCTCCTCCCCGCTCGGCGAATCCGCCGTGGGGGGGAGAAAGTGACATGCACATTATTTATGGCGCGGACGCGCCACAGATAATGACAGTCTATGGGGCCGGGGAGCGGCGCCCCTGCCGTGCTCCGGCCCCGCCCCTTATTCACGCCGGATTTGCGAGCGCAATCCGGCTCACAAATCCGCCGTGAATAAGCCGTGTGAACACGGCCTAAGAAGAACAGTTTCTATACATCAGGGGTCGGCTCTCCAGCTGCTGGAAAACTACAACCCTCATCATGCATTTATATAATTTATATCTGTGGGCATGATGGGAGATGTAGTTTACCAACAGCTGGAGAGCCGAACCCTGCTATACATGAACTTAGCCACAAGGCAATGTCCTGATGCAGACTAGCACTTAGATATGGAGGGTACGGCCTGGGCCCACCCAAGACTGCGGCAGTGACGATCCTGCACTAAACTCAGACATGCCAACTCTCCCGTTTTTGGCGGGGAGGTCCCGCTATTTGGGAGTACCTCTCCCGCCCGTCCCGGGGAGTAGTGGCATCCTCCCGCCGCCAGCAGGCGCGGGGTTCTTTAAATGGCCGCAGGCGACAGAGTAGCGCTAGTTAGCGCTACTCTGGCGCCCCCGGCCGGCCCCTACAGGCGGGAAGCGGCCGACTGCGCCCGCTTCACCGCCCGGGAGTCTCGCTGTGCAGGGAGGAGGCAGGAGGGATCGTTCCTCTCCTCCCTCCCCCCTGTATGTCCGTGCCGGTGTGTGCGACGTACATACATGTCAGCGGCGCAGGGGGAAGTGACGCGGGTGCTCTCAACTCCCCCTTCGCCCCTGAGGAGATCGTCCGGAAGCGGCCGCGCTGCAGGAGCCTGATTAGGTAAGTGGATTTTATTATTTTATTTTTATTTTGCTATATGGGGGGCTCTGCCTGGCAACAATGGGGGCACTACCTGGCAAAAATGGGGGCTCTTCCTGGCAACAGAGGAGACATCTACCTGGCAACAATGGGGGCACTACCTGGCAACAGAGGGGGCATTTTACCTGGCAACAGAGGGGGGATCTACCTGGCAACAATGGGGCATCTCCCTGGCAACAGAGGGGGCATCTACCTGGCAACAATGGGGGCATCTACCTGGCAACAGAGGGGCATTCTACCCTGGCACAGAGGGGCATACCTGGCAACAATGGGGGGCACTACCTGGTCAAACAATGGGGGCACTACCTGGCAACAATGGGGGCACCTACCTGGCAAAACAAAGGGGGGCACCTACCTGGCTAACAAAGGGGGCACCTTACTGCTACAGAGGGGGCATCCTACTTGGCTACAAGGGGCATCTACCTGCCTGTAAGGGGCACTACCTGCTTATGGGGGCGTTACTACCTGGCTATAAAGGCATCTACCTGGCTTTCTTCCAAAGCCGTTATGCAGTTAGGTGGAGTGGGGTGTGGCTTTTTGAAGGGGCGTGGCATAACGGCAAGATGGGCGTGCCCATGCAAATTTTTCCCCGCGCCGCCCACTAAGATCTCCTGCTTTTTCATTTTCAAAAGTTGGCAACTATGACTAAACTACAGAGAGAACACGATTCTGGTCAATTAATTAGAGACTGTGAACATGAGAGCAGGTTACATAAAGGATAGGATTGGCAATGGGGATCTGTGTTACGTGTGCAGGACACCTGGGAACCTTAGCACCGAGGTCACTGAGCCAAGGTAGAACCAGCTGAGCCGGTCAGGCCATTTCACATTACAGCCCTGTTCCCAATCTCCTTCAGCGATGCCAGGTTAGACCAATAGGAGCTCTCTGCACCGAAGCTGAAAGGTCCGGGGCCGGAGGTTCTACCTATTGGAATCCTAATGTGTAAAGCTCACACTTATCACAACATTTAAAGGGAACTATTTTCTAACTTTCTCTCCCCTACTTCAGCACTTTTCTAAAATACTTTCATTACATTTTCTATGGGATTCTTGCAGTGCTACCTCAGCTGTTTGATGATAGGAACTGAACCCCTTAAGCCAAACGCCTGAATACTAGTTAATGAACAGAACATTTTTTTTTCGTTTTTGCCTCCTCGCGTTTCCACAGTTGTAACTTTTTTATTTTTTCAGTGACGCGGTTGGATGAGGCCTCGTTTTATGCGATACAAGTTGTACTTTATGGGGGAATAGTTTAAGTTCACTTATAAATAATTGCAGCATTTTTTATTTTTTTTTAAATGTTTGTTGTTTTTTTTTACACCATTCACATTTCACACGTAATAACTTGTTAGATTAATTCTACAGGTTATTGCAGTCGTGTGGATACATAATGTGTAGGGTTTTTAGTGTGTGTGATGTATGCACAGTTATTTTTTATTAAATATTTATTTTTTTATTTTTTTTTTTTTTTTACACTTTTTATGGGGTTTTTTTACTCTTTTTTTTTAAATCCCCGGAAGGAAGAACTGTTACTTTTTTTTATTTTTTTTTACACTTAGTAATGTATTAGCATATTCATATATGCTTATACATTATAATCTGTGTCAGTCTGACACGGGCAGTGATCTGGACAGCACACAGTGTGTCCTGATCACTGACTTGTTACACAGACAGCCCTGGGGCTACTCTAGGTCCCCAGGGCTGATTGTGCAGCCGTTCCCCGGGCTCTGTCGGGTCACCGGTAACGCACCACCACAATCAAAGGGTTAAAGCACTGGGTTGCGAAGGTTTCCTCCGCTACCCCGTGCTCGCAGGAGATGCTCTGGAATCAGGGCTGTGTAGTACAGCCCCGATCTCAGCGCAGCTACGGCACCCGGGCGGCGCAAACTCCGGTGTCTTCATTGACGCCAAAAGACGTCGCTGCAGACGAACGACCCGCACCAGCCGACACCAAAAGACCGTGCGCGGTCGTTAAGGAGTTAAAGGGGATGTATCGCTTCATCAGTTCGTGTGTTTCATTGTACTTTGTTTCTCAGCTCTTCAAATCCAGGGGCGTTTCTTCCCCTCCCAACTGGGTGTTTCTTAACTGAAGGGGTATGACATCATCCCTCCCTTCACTGTTCATGCTCGCTCCCGAGTCAGTGTGTTCCCCTCCTCTGTCTGAGTCCACATGTCACTGTGTCGTTCCTCTCCCTATGCAGTCTTATTTTGTAAGAGCTGTTTGTTTACATACCACAGCCCTGCATTCAGTGTAGACCAGGCATCCTCAAGCTGCCGGCACTCCAGCTGTTGGGAAACTACAACTCCCATCATTCCACTGTTATAGATTATATAAATACATGATGGGAGTTATAGTTTCCCAACAGCTGGAGGGCTGCAGTTTGAGGATGCCTGGTCTAGACAGTCTTCTATGAACTCCGAGCACTGATCTCTTCTCCTCTCACAGCTGGAGGTTTGTTACAGTTGAATCCAGTCTTCTATGAACTCATCCAGAGCAGCAAAGATCTGTCTCCCTTCTATACACGCAGCAGCATTAGGCACAGAGGCACAATTCTGCTGTTTTCTGATTGTAGAAGCAGCTGCAGTGTTACTGTGGAGCTGCTGGCTGTGCAGAGTGAAATGTTGCCGGCCCCTTATTTTGAGTGAGAGAGGCAGGAATGCGCGCTCCTGTGAATACGACCAGGGGCCAGACAGAATGTAAATTAGGAGGTGAAATGAAAGGAGGTGGAATCCGACCGTCACTGGGGAACTGTGTTTACACAAAAAGAAGATAAGGGACACACTGAGAACAAGACAGCTTTGCTAATCACATCCAATTGCAAAGTTGCTTGTTTTCACTGTCCCCTTATTCTGAAGACCATTTAATATAATAATACAACCCCTTTAAGTAGTTTGGTGTCTCCACACAGAAGACAGCTGTGTGTCCAGCCCAGGAGATCAGGTGACCAAGTGTATTGGTTTTTTTTTCAGGACAGACTCTGAAGCCTCACCCCTTTGCTTCTGCCTCTCAAAGAGTAAATGAGGGGGATAGGGCATGAGGAGGGCCGGGACGACAGGTAGGCGTCCTGTCAGCTGTCTGATGACAGGAATTTAAGTAGTTTGATGTCTCCACACAGAAAACAGCTCTGTGTCCAGCCCAGGAGATCAGGTGACCAAGAGGAATGGGATGTTTTCAGGACAGACTCTGAAACCTCACTCCTTTGTTTCTGTCTCTCAAGGAGTAAATGAGGGGGGATAGGGCATGAGCAGGGCTGGGACGACGGGTAGGCGTCCTGTCAGCTGTCTAACGACAGAAATTTAAGTAGTTTGGTGTCTCCACACAGGAAACAGCTTTGTGTCCAGCCCAGGAGATCAGGTGACAAAGTGATTGGGGTTTTTTTCAAGATAGACTTTGAAGTCTCACCCCTTTGCGTCTGCCTCTCAAGGAGTAAATGAGGGGGATAGGGCATGAGCAGGGCTGGGACGACGGGTAGGCGTCCTGTCAGCTGTCTGATGACAGGAATTTAAGTAGTTTGATGTCTCCACACAGAAAACAGCTCTGTGTCCAGCCCAGGAGATCAGGTGACCAAGAGGAATGGGATGTTTTCAGGACAGACTCTGAAACCTCACTCCTTTGTTTCTGTCTCTCAAGGAGTAAATGAGGGGGGATAGGGCATGAGGAGGGCCGGGACGACGGGTAGGCGTCCTGTCAGCTGTCTAACGACAGAAATTTAAGTAGTTTGGTGTCTCCACACAGGAAACAGCTTTGTGTCCAGCCCAGGAGATCAGGTGACAAAGTGATTGGGGTTTTTTTTCAAGATAGACTTTGAAGTCTCACCCCATTGTTTCTGTCTCTCAAGGAGTAAATGAGGAGGATAGGGCATGAGCAGGGCTGGGATGACGGGTAGGCATCCTGTCAGCTATTTGATGACAGGAATTTAAGTAGTTTGGTGTCTCCACACAGGAAACAGCTCTGTGTCCAGCCCAGGAAATCAGGTCACCAAGTGGATTGTTTGTTTTTTCCAATATAAACTCTGAAGCCTCACCCCTTTGTTTCAGTCTCTCAAGGAGTAAATGAGGGGGATAGGGCATGAGCAGGGCCGGGAGGACGGGTAGATGAAGGTAGGGCTCCACTTCATCCCAGGTAGGAAGGTGGTGCAAATAGGTATGGAGTGGGCTGAATTTTACATTGGGAGGAGAGGAGTGGGGGCGCTACATGCTTTATTTGCCTAAGGCACCACAATAGCTTGTTCCAGCCCTGGGCATGAGATGAGACTGAGGCAAGAAAATAGACAAAGTCCACTAAGGGATTCCAAGGCTTGTGGTTTTACAGGTCAATAGAAACAGCTTACAAACTGAAACTGCTGCTGCTCAGCTGCAATAAAGGGAGGCTACACACAGGAAAAGCACACATCAGGAAAACCCCTGACTCCATCTCTGAGCTACAGTATTCCTGACACCAATGAGTAATACTTGAAAAGGTTAAAAAGGGATAAGGAATATCTGGGGGTTTAAAGGGGTTGTCTCACTACATTGATTCATCCTGTTTTCTTGGTTTCATTTTGAATTCAGGGGCGTGTTAACTGGTTTTACTGGATACTACTGGCCTGCAGTGAGGAGCTGCTAAGGACACCAGGTTTGTAGCTATAGCAACCAGTGCTTACAGCGTATTGGGAGAGATTGAACAGGCTGAGCTATACACCACACTGGCACCTATGATGGAAGTTAAAAACAGTCGTGCTATAGTGACCAGGCGGGGCACCTATCGGGAGAGATTGAACAGTCTGTAGCTTTGCCCAGTGCGGCGCTATCAGGAGAGGGGGAAACGGGGTCTGTAGCTATAGCAACCTGAGGAGCGATGCGTCCAAACAAGGGGGGATATCGAACGGGTGGGACACATATTGAAAAAAGTGACTTGTTTTTTGCAAGGTCTTTAAAATAAAAAGCAGCGATCCCTGTAGTGAACGCCCCCTTTTAAAGTCAGTAGAAATTTTTCATGAATTAAAAGGGGCCAAGTACCTATTAAAGGGGAAAAAAGGGTAAAAAACAGCCAAGGTGATCATATTCAAACCCTTTGAAAGCAAATATTTGGGACGTCAGTGAAAAAATGATGTATCCACACAGGAACCAAACATAGGTCACGTGGAAACAGTAATGGAGGACTTGCCAGGGTCACATGCCCACTACTTTTAGATTTTGTAGGCTAATTGCCACCACTGCTCCAGGATATGATTAGTCTCATATCCTGCTCTTACCTCGCTCCGAAGGAAAGTTTAAAGCTCAGAGGAGTTGGCCAGGGTAACACGATTAGGATGGTAGTGTTCATTTAAAAATTGCATTAAAAGGGGGTTTTCTACTGCAAGATTTCTGCTTTTTTGTAAAGATTTGCAAAAACAAAGTCCTTTGAATATGTGTCCATTACCAGTGTCCTACCTATTCCTAGATATCCCCTCTTGTATGGCGCATCAGCTCCTCAGGTCGCTATAGCTACAGACCTTTTTCCATCTCTCCTGATAGGCGGCTAGCACTGGTCGCTATAGCTACAGACCTGTTTGATCTCTCCTGAAGGCTGCCAGCGCTGGCCGCTATAGCTGCAAAACCTTTTTCTATCTCTCCTGATAGGCTGTCAGCACTGGTCGCTATAGCTACAGACCTGTTCAATCTCTCCTAATAGGCTACTAGTGCTGGTCACTATAGCTGCAGACCTGTTCTCTCTCTCCTGATAGGCTGACAGTTCTGGTCGCTATAGCTACAGACCTGTTCTCTCTCTCCTGATAGGCTGCCAGCACTGGTTGCTATAGCTACAGACCTGTTCTCTCTCTCCTGATAGGCTGCCAGCACTGGTTGCTATAGCTACAGACCTATTCAATCCCTCCTGATAGGCTACTAGTGCTGGTCGCTATAGCTACAGACCTGTTCTCTCTCTCCTGATAGGCTACCAGTGCTGATCGCTATAGGTACAGACCTGTTCTCTCTCTCCTGATAGGCTGCCAGTGCTGGTCGCTATTGCTACAGACCTGGTGTCCTCGGGAGCTCGTCACTGCCGGCCAGTAGAAGCCAGTAAACATGCCCCTAAATTAAAAAATGAGTACCCACAGAAACCCATACAAACACGGGGATAATATACAAATTTCATGCAGATGGGGGT
This sequence comes from Phyllomedusa bahiana, assembly GCA_025379985.1. Taxonomy (NCBI): domain Eukaryota; kingdom Metazoa; phylum Chordata; class Amphibia; order Anura; family Hylidae; genus Phyllomedusa; species Phyllomedusa bahiana. The sequence continues at coordinate 135,749 of JAODAL010005130.1, read as the reverse complement.
TAGTATAATCTCCCTGTGTTTACATGGGTTTACTCTCACACTCCAAAAACATACTAATTTGAAATTTAGATTGTGGGCCCAATGGTGACAGGGATGAATGTGAGTGACGACAATCTCTGTACAGCACCATGGAATATGGCGCTGTGAAAACTACATAACTAGCTATTATTCTAATAAAATACACTCCTAGATCCTTAGGGTATATTCAAACAGCGCTTTTTGGACGCTAATAATTGTGGAGCATATTGTGCTATTATGCCCCTAAAGCATACATGCCCAAAACTCCCCCGTTTTTGGGCGGGGGGGCCCCCGCTATTTGGGGTCCCCTCCCGGGGGATTGGCATTTCCTCCCGCCGCCTTGCAGGGGGCGGGGGTCCTTTAAATTACCGCGGCGCAAGAGAAAGCGCTGGTGCGCTACTCTTGCGCCCGGGACCGCTCCTACAGGCGGGTGCAGCGGCCGCAGCGCCCCCGGGCTCACCCGCCCGGGGTCTCACGTGCGGGGAGGAGGCAGGAGGATCGCTCCCCCCCTTCCCCCCTCCCTGTATGTACGGCGCCGGTGTGTGCGCCGCACATACGTTCAGCGGCGCAGGGGAAGTGACGCGCGGCTGCAGGTGAGTGACGCGCGGCTGCTCTCACTTCCCCCTGCGCCGCTGAGGAGATCGGGCAGGAGCTGGGCCGCGCCTGCAGGAGCCTGGTAAGGGTAATTTGGATTTTTATTATTTTATTTTTATTAGCTTTAGGGGCTCTACCTGGCTAACAGAGAGGGCAACTACCTGGAACAAGGGGGGCATCACCTGGCAACAATGGGGGCACTACCTGGCTAACCAGGGGCACTACCTGGCAACAATGGGGGCACTCCCTGGCAACAGAGGGGGCACTACCGGCAACAATGGGGCACTACCTGGAAAACAAGGGGTGGCACTACCTGGCAACAATGGAGGCACTACCTGGCAACAAAGGGGCACTACCTGGCTAACAGAGGGGGCACTACCTGGCTAACAGAGGGGGCACTACCTGGGCAACAATGGAGGCACAAACCTGGCAACAATGGGAGGCACTACCTGGCTAACAAGGGGCACTACCCTGGCTAACAGAGGGGGCACTACCTGGCAACAATGGGGGCACTACCGGGCAAAACAGATGGGGGCACTACCTGGCTAACAGATGGGGGGGCACAACCTGGCAACAGAGGGGGGAACAACCAGGCAAACAGGTGGGGGCAATACCTGGCAACAATGGGGGCACTACCTGCAAACAAAATGGGGGAAACTACCCTGGCAACAATGGGGGGCACAAAACCCTGGCAACAAAGGGGGCACTCCCCTGGCAACAAAGGGGCACTACCTGGCTAACAAGGGGCACTAACCTGGCAACAGTGGGGCACTACCTGGCTAACAGATGGGGCACTACCTGGCGTAACAGTTTGGGGCACTACCGGCTAACAGATGGGGGCACTACCTGGCTAACAAGATGGGGGCACTACCTGGCTAAAAGATGGGGGCACTACCTGGCAAACAATGGGGGCATCACCTGGCAACAATGGGGCACTACCTGGCAACCAATGGGGGCACTACCTGGCTAACAGATGGGCACACCATGGCAAAACAAGGGGGGAAACTATTTTGGCAACAATGGGGGCACCTACCTGGCTAACAAAGGGGGGCACCTACCTGCTAACAAAGGGGGCATCTACCTGGCTACAAATTTGGCTCTTACCTGGCTACAGAGGGGGCATCTACTTGGCTACAAGGGGCATCTACCAGCCTTTTAAGGGCACTCCCTGGTTATGGGGGCTACTACCTGGCTATAAGGGCATCTACCTGGCTTTCTTCCAAAGCCGTTATGCAGTTAGGTGGGTGGGTGTGGCTTTTTGAAGGGGCGTGGCATACCGACAAGATGTGGCGTGTCCATGCAAATTTTTTGTCCGCGGCGCGCTACGCGCGGGCCCCCCACTAGAGTCTCCTGCTTTTTCACTTTCAAAAGTTGGCAACTATGCCCTAAAGAGGTGTCCAAAATGCCTGTTGAACACTTCCCATAGACTGCCATGTGAAGTCAGAGTTGTTGTTCAGACGCCAACGATTTTACATGCATATTTTTGGAGCCTACTGTCTGCACCTGCAAATATTGATGTTAAAGGGGTTGTCTCACTACAAGGATCGCTGCTTTTTATGTTAAAGATCTTGTAAAAAAAAGTCACTTTGCAATAGTTTCCATTAACAGTGTCCTACCTATTCCAGATATCCCCTCTTGTATGGGCTGCATCAGCTCCTCAGGTCGCTATAGCTACAGACCTGTTTAATCTCTCCTGATAGGCTGTCAGCACTGGTCGCTATAGCTACAGACCTGTTTGATCTCTCCTGATAGGCTGCCAGCACTGGTTGCTATAGCTACAGACCTGTTCAATCTCTCCTGATAGGCTGCCAGCACTAGTTGTTATAGCTATAGACGTGTTCAATCTCTCCTGATAGGCTTGCCAGCACTGGTCACTATAGCTACAGACCTGTGTGATCTCTCCTGATAGGCTGCCAGCACTGGTCACTATAGCTACAGATCTGTTCAATCTCTCCTGATAGGCTGCCAGCACTGGTCACTATAGCTACAGACCTGTTCAATCTCTCCTGATAGGCTGCCAGCACTGGTCGCTATAGCTACAGACCTGTTTGATCTCTCCTGATAGGCTGTCAGCACTGGTTGCTATAGCTACAGACCTGGCTTCTACTGCATCCTAGTAGAAGTGAGTAAACACACCCCTGAATTCAAACTGAAACCAAGAAAACAGGACTGAGGTGAGATAAATCATTGTAGGGAGACAACCCCTTTAATAGGACAAATCAACAAATACTAAATTATAGGAGGCAAAATTCTACTTCGGGCAGTAAGCGCCGTTTCCTGGTTGAAATTCTGCGCTTGCAGAATTTTTGAGAGGGAAACAACGCGTTCTCAGCGCAGACAGCATACTATTGTGTAAACGTTCCCTTAGGCTTGGTCTACACAGCATTGAACAAAAAATTCGTCCAAAACCAAAACCTAAAAACTACTCTGAACCTGAGCATTCTGTCAGTTTTTCAATGAGTTTCCAATGAGTTTTTGAGTGGTTTTTAGTTTTTTTTTACCAAACTGACTTTTCTTGGTCTGTTTTTTGGACATTTTTTGGTCAGTTTGGATGTTTTTGGTATGTTTTTTTGTTTTTTTTGGGAAGGTTTTTTGGTCTGTTTTTTTGAAGTTTTTTGTATGTTTTTTTGGTGTGTATGTTTGGAAATTTTTGGTCTGTTTTTTGGATGTTTTTGGTCTTTTTTTGGATTTTTTTTCGAAGGTTTTTGGTCTGTTATTTGGATGTTTTTTGGACATTTTTTGGTCTGTTTGGATGTTTTTGGTCTGTTTTTTTGGATTTTTTTTTTGGGACGGTTTTTGGTCTGTTTTTTGGACGTTTTTTGTCTGTTTTTTGGTCTGTCTGTTTGGACTTTTTTGTTCTGTTTTTTGGATGTTTTTGTTATTTTTTTGTATTTTTTTTCGAATGTTTTTGGTCTTTTATTTTGATGTTTTTTGTACGTTTTTTGGTCTGTTTGGATGTTTTTGGTCTGTTTTTGGATGGTTTTGGACGTTTTATGATCTGTTTGGGCGCTTTTTGGTCTGTTTTTTGGACTGTTTTGCATGTTTTTAGTCTGTCTTTGGTCTGTCTTTTGGACGGTTTTTGGTCTGTTTTTTTGATTTTTTTGTGTCTTTTTTTTGGACTTTTTTCACTTTGAATTCAGGGACGTGTTTACTGGCTCCTACTAGGCTGCAGTAGAAGCCAGGTCTGTAGCTATAGCAACAAGTGCTAGCAGCCTATCATGAGGGGAGTAAAACAGGTCTGAAAGCTATAGCAACCAATGCTGACAGCCTATCAGGAGAGATTGAACAGGTTTTGTAGCTATTGCGACCAGTGCTGACAGCCAAATCGGGAGAGATCAACAGTCTGTAGCTATAGAAACCAGTGCTGACAGCCTATCAGGAGAGATCAAACAGGTCTGTAGCTATTGCGACCAGTGCTGACAGCCTATCAGGAGAGATCGAACAGGTCTGTAGCTATAGCGACCAGTGCTGGCAGCCTATCATGAGAGAGTGAACAGGTAGGTAGCGATAGCAACCAGTGCTGACAGCCTATCATGAGAGAGTGAACAGGTCTGTAGCTATAGCAACCAGTGCTGACAGCCGATCAGGAGAGATCGAACAGGTCTGTAGCTATAGCGACCAGTGCTGGCAGCCTATCAGAAGAGAGTGAACAGGCCCTGCAGCTATAGCAACCATGCTGGCAGCCTATCAGGAGAGATGGAACAGGTCTGTAGCTATAGCAACCAGTGCTGGCAGCCTATCAGGAGAGATTGAACAGGTCTGTAGCTATAGCAACCAGTGCTGGCAGCCTATCGGGAGAGACCTGAGGAGCTGATGCAGCCCATACAAGAGGAATAGGTAGGACACTGTTAATGGACACATATTACAAAGTGACTTGTTTTTGCAAGATCTTTAACATAAAAAGCAGCGATCCTTTTAACTTAGCCACATGCAGGTTTAAAACTAGAATTTTTAGGATGCCATAGAAATAAGGAACTGAGCCCCACCACCTAACATGGGCGCCACTATAGCCCTAGCAGCTGCTATGGAAGCCAAGAGCTTTAGGTTCAATGACAACATATCTTATTATGTAGTTCTGCTCTCTAGGACAACCATGAGGTGTCTCGGATATATGGCGGCATTATTTATACCGATGACCTATCAATGCTAGTTCCTCCCCTGCCACCTAATGACACCAAACAGGAACAGCAACATAAGACTACGGCTACACAGCAATGTTAAAATGTTGCCCAAAATCCGATGATATTTAACATTGCTGTACCTTGGCTTTTGGCACAGGTTTGCACCAAAAGCCACAGTCGGTTTTTGGACTTCCCCCTGGCCCAGTACATGGTCTGCATTGGGATCCTTCAGAAGATAGAACATGTCCTGTCTTCTCTGGTTTTCGGGTAGACAAGCAGGGATTTTCTATTAAAAACCAACCAGCGGGGTACAGCGGGTTTTTTCTTTTTAAAGTCATACAGCGCGGGGTACAGTGGTTTTCTTTGAAACCTATACACGCGGGGGTACGTCGGTTTTTTCTATTGAAACCTATACAGCGCTGGGTACAGTCAGATTTTTGATGGATTCAAAATACCAGATCCGCTAAAAAATCCCAAGAACCCGGTGCTATAAATTCCCTAAGTTGCAATATCAAAGGAAAAAAATTCCCCACCATCATCAGAGAACCCGCACGTAGTGCCGGAGAGCAGGCGCCCCAACTGATGCTCCCTCTATAACCCCCAGTTTTAATCACAGACCGTATGTGATGCCCCTCACCCCCTGCTATCAGATAGAACAAACAGCAGGGGAAAAGGGAGTCACAGGTCGGTATTTGGGGAAACCAGAGAGAGCCAGAGAGGTGAAAAATCACTTGTAGGGGTCCCTTTAAAAAAAAAAAAGTACTAATTGCTGAAGATCACCCCTGTTACAGTGTGGGTGGGGGGTTCAATAGGCTTCCCCCTGATGACTAATATGCATCATGGTGAAAGAAGGCGCTAACTTCCCATACAAAAGACAGACAAACGATCATAAGGGCAAAGTAAGTGTAAAAAAGACACCGGTTCTCCTTAATCAAGGCAGCTGCTCCAGAACTCTGCCACAAATTTCCCAAAAAAAGTTTTTAAAAAAGTTTACGACACTCCCGGGAGGGCCATCTTTTCATTGGCACACTAGGCGGTTGCCCCGGGGTCCCACAACAGGGGGGCCCCTCATCACTATTAAAAGTTTCAGGGGCCCCCAAAAGCCAAATCAAATGGGGGCCCCCCAAACCCTTATACTTCCTATTTTTTAACAGTCAGTGGGCCCCTTTTGATTAGGGGGCCCCGACAGGAAATACTGCCCATATGCCCCCGGGACTAGGGGCCCTCTTTTCTATTTGGGACCAGGGGGTTGCCCGGGGGACCCCCAAAATATAGGGCCCCAGGTGTTATGTATGTCACAGGAATACAAAAAATACCCTGGATCCCCTTTGTTGGTTTGCTTTTTTAAAACGTTTGGTGTTTTTAGGATTGCAAACAGTTAAAAAAATGGGGAGAAGGGGGAAAGGCCCCTGCCTTTTGGCTAATATCTTTTAGGGTGCCCGGTGGGGCCCCCAAAATAAGTGGTGTGATACATGAGTGTGCTTGGGGGTGGATAGAGGAAGGGCCTAGTGTGATGTCCTGCATTTGAACAGGGCCCACTGCAGTACTCTGCCTAGAGGCCTATAATGCTGTTAAGACAGCTCTGAATCCTGCGCCTCCTCTGGCAAATGGGATGTAGCCTAAAATTTAAAAGGGGGCGTTCACCAAAATTCATAGGATGCAAGAATGAAATAATGCGCTTTTCTCTGTCACTTCCTGGTCAAATTCTGTAATTAGCTTTGACCCATTATTTAGACCCCCTTTTATCAGTCTAATTTAAAAAATTACCTTCTATAGGTCCGGAGAAGCGCGAGCTAATGTAAACAGTATAATTACCCTTCTTTTGTCTGAAAGATCAATAACCACAACTTCTCACACACAAATTTTATGTGATGAGTCACTCCCTACTATCAGAAGAACAAACACGGGGGGAAGGAGTACACAGGTCAGTTACTTGGGGAACCAGAAAGAGCCAGGAAGTGATAAAATCACTTGTAGCTCCTTAACAAAAAAAGATGAACAAAGCAATGTATTTGGACAACCTCTTCATTTAGTGTTCCCTACATTTTGAAAGCTAATCTTTATAGTGAGACAACCCCTTTAAAGGGATGTGGCTACGAGATAAGGGGCATGGCCTAGTGTGTGACGATATGCACCGCAAAAAATGCACCAAAATTTTGGTGCAGTCAATGGCCAACTTATAAAAGGTGCAGAGTTGGACTAGACAGTTCTAACCTGCGCTAGGACCCATGTGACGCACTGTAAGACTGTGTAGTCTAACTGGCCGTTCCTAGGACTGTTCATATTATTCTCAGCAGGGTGTATTTGTTTTATCTTCGGGATGTGCACAAATTTGGTGCTGATGAAGCGGAGGGGGTGTGGAAGTTCCAAAAGTGGAAGCATCTTGTTAAGAGTTGAAGTTCTTTCTGCACTTAAATAATTGTATATATCTGATTAGGACACTGCACTTAATTGCATTGATGTTGCTTTTATTTTGCATTTACTTTGAAAAGTTTGTAATTTTGATTATATGTAAATAACATGTATTTTAAAAAAATAATAATAATAATTTTACACTGTCTAAGGCTGCGTCCACACGGCAATGTTCAAATACTGATTCTGAATTAGTTTTTTAAGCAGTATTTGGGGACTGTTTTCAGATTTCGGCCACCCCATTGCAGGTCCCCATAGGACCTTCATCTCTGCTCTCCTCTTATCTCCTCACACAAGCGTCTCCAAGATTTCTCTCGTGCTTCCTCCACACTCTGGAACTCACTGCCCCAACACCTCAAACTCTCCCCTACTCTCACTAGCCCCATAGGACTTTCTTCTCTGCTCTCCTCTTATCTTCTCACACAACCGTCTCCAAGACTTCTCTCGTGCTTCCTCCACACTCTGGAACTCACTGCCCCAACACATCAAACTCTCCCCTACTCTCACTAGCCCCATAGGACCTTCTTCTCTGCACTCCCTCTACTCCTCACACAAACCGTCTCCAAGATTCCTCGTGCTTCCCCCATTCTCTGGAACTCACTGCCCCAACACCTCAAACTCTCCCCTACTCTCACTAGCCCCATAGGACCTTCTTCTCTACTCTCCTCTCATCTCCTCACACAACCGTCTCCAAGATTTCTCTCGTGCTTCCTCCACACTCTGGAACTCACTGCCCCAACACCTCAAACTCTCCCCTACTCTCACTAGCCCCATAGGACTTTCTTCTCTGCTCTCCTCTTATCTCCTCACACAACCGCCTCCAAGACTTCTCTCATGCTTCCCCCACACTCTGGAACTCACTGCCCCAACACCTCAAACTCTCCCCTACTCTCACTAGCCCCATAGGACTTTCTTCTTTTGCTCTCCTCTTATCTTCTCACACAACCGTCTCCAAAAATTTCTCTCGTGCTTCCTCCACACTCTGGAACTCACTGCCCCAACCCTCAAACTCTCCCTACTCTCACTAGCCCATAGGACTTTCTTCTCTGCTCTCCTCTTATCTTCTCACACAACTGTCTCCAAGACTTCTTCCGTGCTTCCCCCCACATTCTGGAACTCACTGCCCCAACACCTCAAACTCTCCCCTACTCTTACTAGCCCCATAGGACCTTCTTCTCTGCTCTCCTCTTTTCAGCTTCTCACACAACCGACTCGAAGACTTCTCCCGTGCTTCACCCACACTCTGGAACACACTGCCCCAACACCTCAACACCTCCCCTAATCTGACTAGCCCCATAGCTAACCTGAAAACCCATCTCTTCAGGAGCCTATAACCAACAATAACAGTGCTGCACTACTCCACCCCACAAACATGTCTGCCCCTCACCTCCTGTCTCTTCCCACCTTCCTTGTAGATTGTAAGCCCTCATGGGCAGGGCCCTCTCTCCCTCAGTACCAGTTGTTAGTCACTTATTGCCACTTTGTACTTGTTTGACCAATGTTATTTATGTAACCACCTCAAATGTACAGCGCCCTGGAACCAAGGGCGCTGCAAAATAAATGATAATAATAATTGCATCGAATAGTACGATAATCCGGCGTTTTCTGAGGGATTATTTCTTGAAAGTTTGAAAAAAAAATTGAAAAACCGTCAGAAAATCCCAGCAGTTTAGATTACAGCTCGGATTTTCTATTGAAGTCTATGAAAATGGTTTACAGTCGTCAAGATCTGAAACCAGTATAAAAATGGGACAATAAATCGTATCTGTCCCTACACCGAGGTAGTCCCTCACATCATGGACTAGCTGTCACATAAAAGAGAACAACATATAGTAATAGACACAGGATCACTGGGGAAGAGGCAAAAGGAACCATCTAGAATCTGTATACAGGTCCTGAGTCAGCAGAAACTGATAGAAGATAGAAGCAATTATCTAGAAGATAGTGGTGCACGTTACAAGGCACAAGTCCAGGGCAACGGTCAGAAGACAAGACCAGGAGCTGTCACATAGGAGAAGCTGAGAGTACTCGCCTTCCCAGGAGGAAAAGGTTGGGATGAGCAAGGTCTAGGAGGACCCCCACCCCCCAGTGACCGGTGAACCTGGTGGTTGGGAAGGCTCGGCCATTACACTTTCCTTCATCTTGAGAGCTTTGTGTGTTTTTGTCAATGACCGGACAGAGTATGAACGCAAGTTAGGCTACAGTCTAGTGTAAATGCTGCCGCTGTTCAGTCCACAGTCTAGTGTAAATGCTGCCACTGTTCAGTCCACAGTCTAGTGTAAATGCTGCCACTGTTCAGTCCGCAGTGTAGTATAAATGCTGCCGCTGTTCAGTCCACAGTCTAGTGTAAATTTAGCCGCTGTTAAGTCCACATTCTAGTGTGAATGATGCCGCTGTTCAGTCCACATTGTAGTATAAATGCTGCCGCTGTTCAGTCCACAGTGTAGTGTAAATGCTGCCGCTGTTCAGTCCACAGTCTAGTGTAAATGCTGCCGCTGTTCAGTCCGCAGTGTAGTGTAATTGCTTTCCGCTGTTCAGTCACATCTAGTTAAATGCCGCTGTTCAGTCCACAGTCTAGTGTAAATGCTGCCACTGTTCAGTCCACAGTCTAGTGTAAATGCTGCCGCTGTTCAGTCCACAGTCTAGTGTAAATGCTGCCGCTGTTCAGTCCACAGTCTAGTGTAAATGCTGCCGCTGTTCAGTACACAGTCTAGTGTTAATGTTTCCGCTGTTCAGTCTAGTGTAAATGCTGCTGTTCAGTCCGCAGTATAATGTAAATGCTGCCGCTGTTCAGTCCACAGTGTAGTGTAAATGCTGCCGCTGTTCAGTCCACAGTCTAATGTAAATGTTGCCGCTGTTCAGTCCACAGTGTAGTTTAAATGCTGCCGCTGTTCAGTCCACAGTCTAATGTAAATGTTGCCGCTGTTCAGTCCACAGTGTAGTGTAAATGCTGCCGCTGTTCAGTCCGCAGTGTAGTGTAAATGCTGCCGCTGTTCAGTCCGCAGTGTAGTGTAAATGCTGCTGCTGTTCAGTACACAGTCTAGTGTAAATGTTGCCGCTGTTCAGTCCACAGTCTAGTGTAAATGCTGCCGCTGTTCAGTCCACAGTCTAGGTTAAATGCTGCCGCTGTTCAGTCCACAGTCTAGTGTAAATGCTGCCGCTGTTCAGTCCACAGTGTAGTGTAAATGCTGCCGCTGTTCAGTCTAGGTTAAATGCTGCCGCTGTTCAGTCCGCAGTGTAGTGTAAATGCTGTATCAAAACACTTGACAAGAGAATATAAGGACCACAGTCCATGGCCTCAAGCTGATGAGATGTTGGTTGATGCAACCAGACAATGAATCAACAAGCAAATCAACTAAAGACGAAAAAGATTTGTATTTTGGAATGGCCAATTCAGAGTCCTGACCGTAACCCTATGGAGATGGTGTTGTATGATGTGACGAGGACTGTACACACAAGGGGCCACATGTATGAAAACTGTTTTGGGCTAGAGCTCACTTTTTTGCCCATAGGTTACTATGGGCAAAAGAGTGAGTTTTAGACCTAAACAGTTTCATACATGTGGCCCAAGGTATCCAAAAATTAGTCATGAACTAAAACACAT
>JAODAL010005130.1:0-120000 GCA_025379985.1 Phyllomedusa bahiana | reverse complement strand
CCCCATCAAGGCTCCTCATTCCTTGCAAGTCCCTACACTAACAATTTACAGAAAAAATGGGACATTAATCACTCACAAAACACAGAAACAAGGCCATGCTCACAGCTCAAAGGCCGGACTGAAACTGAACCCAGTAAAGACGCAACACTGGCCCCTATGCTACTTGGGAAAGATAAACAGGTGCAGCTGATGTTCCAAAGTTTTTAAAACAAAGAAAAAGCAGTAACATTTGCTTAAGGGTATGTTCACATGGAATATTTGCGGGATGTAATTGAGCTGCAATACGCCCGAATCATGTCCTGCAAATATGATAATTCATAGCTCACATTGAGAACTATGATTACCCGACGTTTTCCCCGGCGTATAATATGCACTGGAGAAAGGAATCGACATGTCACTTAATACCGGCGTTTACGCGCCAAAGAAAGTTGGGGTCGATGGGAGCCGGCTGTGTTTCTAAAACACCCGGCATATTGCGGTGTGTACTTGTATGTGCTGCAATACACCGGGTGATTTAGAAGTACGTGCTGGCCAGCACCTACTTCTAAAACACTCTGCCCTGGCCCCTATTCACTTCCATGTGACAGGTCACTTCTTTCTCCTAGGGCGTAATACGTGTCGGGGAAAATGTCAGGTAGTCATAGCTCTCAATGAGCTATGAATTACCATAGTTGTGGGGTGTAATTCGGGTGTATTGTGCCGCAATCACGCCCTGAATTACGCCCCGCAAAGACGCCATGTAAACATACTCTAATCAATATGAAAAAAAATAAAATAATTGGCATTGCCACATCCATAAAAGTCCCAACTATTAGAATATTACATTTTGCATTTCACACATCGAAGGTCATCAAAAGTGTTAGAAATACAGATTTTTGTGCGTTTGCCTCCCAAATGAAATGGAATTTAAAAAAAAAGCTTCTGCAATCCAAAAAGGTATCAATAAAAACTACTGCTCACTCTACAAAGCCAAAAACATTCACAAAAATAAAAAAAAGTTATGGGTTTTAGAATATAGTGACACAATTTGTTTTGTTTTGTGAATATAAAAAAATGTAAAAATTATTTTAGAAGAATATAATAAAAACTATATAAATGTAGTACCCCCCCTACCCCCCACATAAACCTACTGACCTACAGGATAAAACTAGCATGTCAGTTTTACAGCAACGTTAACTGTCTAAATATTCCAAATAAAACCTGTGTAAGGGTAAGTTCAGACGACGAGTACAATTTAAGAGCCTACCTTTGAAACCTGCGTCAGAACATTTGGTTTTCAATGAGTATTTCATGTGTGGATGTCGGTCAGATTTTTTGTGGCCGATTTACAGTCAGAAAACGAGTCCCCTTCATTCCTATGGGGTTCTGGATGTGGATCTGAAATACAAATGTTTTTTGACGCGTTTCACACGAGGTTTTTTAGTCCTCCCCACTGACCTCAATAGTACATTTTCTATGCTGAATACAATGGAAGAATGAACACATTCTAAGATATTTTTTTCTTACTTTTAAAAGCCGAACGACAAAATCCGAGTTGTATGAACTAAAACGCACATTTTCTGTTTTAGACAAGTATTACTAGTTGAAATCAGCATTGATTCCGACTTGAAATATTGGAGCCTAATTTGTTTTTTGGGTTTTGTTTTTGCATTTCACCTCACAAAAAATTGTTGAAAAGGTTTTTTTTTATCTAAAAAAATAAAATAATAGATTATTCAGTACATTAAAGGGGTTTTGCCACGATGTAATGTTGACGTGGGATCCTCCAAAATGGGTATTTTAATCACTTTTCGAAATATATGTGATTACAAAAAGTGAAGCCTGTGAGAGCTACAGCATTGCTCAGTCCCCCTTAGTTTCCTGAAAGTTTACATTAGACACGACCAGGACACTGACAGGAGCTGATCTGGCCACGCTTGTTTGCACTTCTTATCTGATGACAGGGAACATGAAGGAGCTTGCAAGGGGCTGGGGAGAAAGTGCAGTGTATGAGTGTCTGCTGTATAGAGAATCCACTGTTATAATGTTATTATTTGAGTAAACTTTTGAGACGTTCCCTTCTTCCTCGCTCTCTGCTCACCCCCTCCCTCTCACCCCTGCAGGGTTCATGACTCAGCATGATTTGTTTATATTCTCCCCTGAGCTGGTAAGAAGGTAAGGAACTCACTTCGTGGCAAAACCCCTTTAAATGATTTTAAAAAAAAAATAAAAATAACTTGTGTTATAAGAAAAAATAAAAGCAAGCCCTCACATGGATAGATTGACTGAAGAATATCAAAAAATGGTGGCTCCTGAGGGGCAGGAATAAAAAAATGAAAAAGTTCACCACCAAAACTTACTTTGGCCCCCCCGCCCCCGTCCAGAAAAATTCCAAATCTATACCTGGATAAAAAAAACTAAGAAATCCCTACAAATGAATTTCACACGCTCATCAATTTCTTTCTAAAGATCGTTCAGATTTGCACAGAACGCCCCATACGTCCGAGAAAGAGTTTCCAGGATAGACGTAGAATAGAAGACAAATAGACTCCCCAAAGAATAACCAGTTCCTCAATAGAAATCATCACCTGTTCTTTCGGACCAGTCACTAACACCTGTAACCATCAAATAATAAAACAAGGAAATCTCTACTACTCCAACCCCTGCTAAACAAAGGAAGAATGGGAAAAAAATCGAAAAAATTTAAAAATTCTTTTTCAGTCTTAAAGGGGTTGTCTCACTACATAGATTCATCTGACCTCAGTCCTGTTTTTTCAGTTTCATTTTTGAATTCAGGGGCGTGTTTACTGGCTATAGCAACCAGTGCTGACAACCTATCAGGAAAGACCAAACAGGCCTGTAGCTATAGCAACCAGCACTGGCAGCCTATCAGGAGAGATAGAACAGGTCTGTAGCTATAGTGACCAGTGCTGGACACCTATCAGGAGAGATAGAACAGGTCTGTAGCTATAGCAACCAGCACTGGCAGCCTATCATGAGAGATAGAACAGGTCTGTAGCTATAGTGACCAGTGCTGGACACCTATCAGGAGAGATGGAACAGGTCTGTAGCTATAGCAACCAGTGCTGGCAGCCTATCATGAGAGATTGAACAGGTCTGTAGCTTTAGCAACCAGTGCTGGCAGCCTATCAAGAGAGATCAAACAGGTCTGTAACTATAGTGACCTGAGGAGCTGATGCAGCCCATACAAGAGGGGATATCTAGGAATAGGTAGGACACTGTTAATGGACATATATTGCAAAGTGACTTTTTTCAAGATCTTTAACATAAAAAGCAGTGATCCCTGTAGTGAGACAACCCCTTTAATATTCCACTGACCTCTCAATTCTCAACACATAGGGTAACATGTAAGAACGGGGCTGTGCCAGTTTTCTAGCGTCAGAAATCTTTAGTAGACCTGTTTTTTAGATGTATGAATAGTCACATTCCAAAATTTGGTACGATAAAAGCAGCAGCGACTGTTTTTAGTGCGCCAAAGATTTGGGCCATTCTGGGGGTCTTGCACCACATTCATAGGGTTAGACACATTTATGAATGTTTGACGCCAAATCTAGGTGCAGAACAGTTAGAACAGCCAGACCAGGGTAAAGGTGGTGCCTGAGCCAGACTTGTGGTATTGGCTCTACACTGCCCTGTATGTATGACCTGCAGAAGAACAGACCAGGGTAAAGGTGGTGCCTGAGCCAGACTTGTGGTATTGACTCTACACTGCCCTGTATGTATGACCTGCAGAAGAACAGACCAGGGTAAAGGTGGTGCCTGAGCCAGACTTGTGGTATTGGCTCTACACTGCCCTGTATGTGTGACCTGCAGAAGAACAGCCAGACCGGGATAAAGTTGGTGCCTGAGCCAGACTTGTGGTATTGACTCTACACTGCCCTGTATGTATGACCTGCAGAAGAACAGACCAGGGTAAAGGTGGTGCCTGAGCCAGACTTGTGGTATTGGCTCTACACTGCCCTGTTTGTATGACCTGCAGAAGAACAGCCAGACCAGGGTAAAGGTGGTGCCTGAGCCAGACTTGTGGTATTGGCTCTACACTGCCCTGTATGTATGACCTGCAGAAGAACAGACCAGGGTAAAGGTGGTGCCTGAGCCAGACTTGTGGTATTGGCTCTACACTACCCTGTATGTATGACCTGCAGAAGAACAGACCAGGGTAAAGGTGGTGCCTGAGCAAGACTTGTGGTATTGGTCTACACTGCTGCCCTTTATGTATGACCTGCAGAAGAACAGCCAGACCAGGGTAAAGGTGGTGCCTGAGCCAGACTTGTGGTATTGGCACTACACTGCCCTGAATGTATGACCTGCAGAAGAACAGCCAGACCAGGGTAAAGGTGGTGCCTGAGCCAGACTTGTGGTATTGGCTCTACACTGCCCTGTATGTATGACCTGCAGAAGAACAGCCCGGCCGGGATAAAGGTGGTGCCTGAGCCAGACTTGTGGTATTGGCGCTACACTGCCCTGTATGTATGACCTGCAGAAGAACAGACCAGGGTAAAGGTGGTGCCTGAGCCAGACTTGTGGTATTGACTCTCACCTGCCTTGTATGTATGACCTACAGAAGAACAGACCAGGTAAAGGTGGTGCCTGAAGCCAGACTTGTGGTATTGGCTCTTACACTGCCCTGTATGTATAGACCTCAGAAGAACAGACCAGGGTAAGGTGGTGCCTGAGCCAGACTTGTGGTATTGGCTCTACACTGCCCTGTATGTATGACCTGCAGAAGAACAACCAGACCAGGGTAAAGGTGGTGCCTGAGCCAGACTTGTGGTATTGGCTCTACACTGTCCTGTATGTATGACCTGCAGAAGAACAGACCAGGTAAAGGTGGTGCCTGAGCCAGACTTGTGGTACTGGCTCTACACTGCCCTGTATGTATGACCTGCAGAAGAAGAGACCAGGGTAAAGGTGGTGCCTGGGCCAGACGTGTGGTATTGGCTCTACACCGCCCTGTATGTATGACCTGCAGAAGAACAGACCAGGGTAAAGGTGGTGCCTGAGCCAGACCTGTGGTATTGGCTCTACACTGCCCTCTATGTATGACCTGCAGAAGACCAGACCAGGGTAAAGGTGGTGCCTGAGCCATACTTGTGGTATTGGCTCTACACTGCCCTCTCTGTATGACCTGCAGAAGACCAGACCAGGGTAAAGGTGGTGCCTGAGCCAGACTTGTGGTATTGGCTCTACACTGCCCTGTAAGTATCAACTGCAGAAGAACAGACCAGGGTAAAGGTGGTCCTGAGCCAGACTTTTGGTATTTGCTCTATACTGCCCGGTATGTATGAGCTGCAGAGAACAGACCAGGGTAAAGGTGGTTCCTGAGCCAGACTTGTGGTATTGGCTCTACACTGCCCTGTATGTATGACCTGCATAAGAACAGCCAGGGTAAAGGTGGTGCCTGAGCCAGACTTGCGGTTATTGGCTCTACACTGCCCTGTATGTATGACCTGCAGAAGAACAGCCAGACCAGGGTAAAGGGGTGCTGAGCCAGACTTGTGGTATTGATTCTACACTGCCCTGTATGTATGACCTGCAGAAGAACAGACCAGGGTAAAGGTGGTGCCTGAGCCAGACTTGTGGTATTGTCTCTACACTGCACTGTTTGTATGACCTGCAGAAGAACAGCCAGACCAGGGTAAAGGTGGTGCCTGAGCCAGACTTGTGGTATTGGCTCTACACTGCCCTGTATGTATGACCTGCAGAAGAACAGACCAGGGTAAAGGTGGTGCCTGAGCCAGACTTGTGGTATTGATCCTACACTGCCCTGTATGTATGACCTGCAGAAGAACAGACCAGGGTAAAGGTGGTGCCTGAGCCAGACTTGTGGTATTGACTCTACACTGTCCTGTATGTATGACCTGCAGAAGAACAGACCAGGGTAAAGGAGGTGCCTGAGCCAGACTGTTGGTATTGGCTCTACACTGTCCTGTACGTGTGACCTGCAGAAGAACAGACCAGGGTAAAGGTGGTGCCTGAGCCAGACTTTTGGTATTGGCTCTACTCTGCCTGTATGTATGACCTGCAGAAGAACAGTCCAGACCAGGGTAAAGGTGGTGCCTGAGCCAGACTTGTGGTATTGGCTCTACACTGCCCTGTATGTATGACCTGCAGAAGAACAGACCAGTGGTAAAGGTGGTGCCAGAGCCAGACTTGTGATATTGGCTCTACACTGCCCTGTATGTATGACCTGCAGGAGAACAGACCAGGGTAAAGGTGGTGCCTGAGCCAGACTTTTGGTATTGGCACTACACTGCCCTGTATGTATAACCTGCAGAAGAACAGGTTCATACATTCTGGTGCACTCGACACTGCCTCAAAGCTATGTAGAACTGGTCGGTCAGGGCCAAAGTTCATAAATACATCCATGGTGTTCACACAAAGCTGTCCTCGGGACATACCTTCTAAAATGATTATGGACTACTAACAAATAAGCAACATAGATAAGAAGAGCTTATATCCAAAATACATATATTGTAATAAATCAAACCACTCCTCCCAAAGAAATCGTTGGCACCAACTATCATCTATTGCATTAAGCTGAAGAATACTCTTGTACAAGCCTGTACAACACACGGCCTGGCAAAGGATTCCTGGCAGCCCAAAAACAGCTGTGAAGGGCCGGGTATCACCAGGTTTGGGTGCGCCCACATCTTACCAAGTTGTGCAAGTCTGCTCTAAGGAGAACTAGAATGCTTGATTATTAGTGAGGAAAAAAATAATTGCTAATAAATGTAAAAAAAAAAGGAAAAAAATCACTTCAACAAGAAGAAAAAAAGGAGAAAAAATACTCAACCCATGGGAAATCCCTTTGCTGGTTACTGTAATAACTTATACACCTCAGAAAAGGAACCTAAGACTATACAACCTTTACATAACCTTTATTTTTGTTCAAGAAATGTGATAGACATTCCTGCACACTAGCAAAATCAACAGGGGACAGGTCACTTTCCCCCCACAATAACAACACCTTCATCTAGTGTTGCTGTCTTCATTACTATGACACAATTGGCAATAGTCTTTCTGCCCACATTATAATATTGCTCGCCTTAAATGTAGGCTTGACCACACTAGGAAAATCCATGAGAGTACTCGTCGATATACACCACAATAGCATGATCGTCATCACCTGCTGCTGGCCTCATGTTTATGACCCAGTTGGTAATAGTGTTTTATTTCTGCCCACATTGCAAGATTACGCTCAACAAATGCAGACCTGTTTACACTAATAAACTGATGATGTACAGGTCACTTTTCCCTCAATAACAACAACTTCATCTACTGCTGCTGCTATCATTTTTATTGCATAATTGACAACAATCTGTTTTTCTACTCTTATTTAACGTTGCTGACCTCAATTTCAGTCCTGTCCACGCCTATTCACACTACCGTACATGAGTGGACAGGTCACTTTCCCTTATAACAACAACAACTTCATCTCATGTTGCTGCCATCATTTCTATGACCCATTTGGCAATAGAGTATTTTCTTTCTGCCAAGATTATAACATTGTTCACCTCAAATGCAGTCCTGTCCACACTAATAAACACATGAGTGGACAGGTTACTTTCTCCACAAGAAGAGCACCATCATCTCCTGTAGCTACCATTATTTTTATGACCCAGTTAGCAATAGATTGTTTTATTTCGGCCTGCATTATAAGCTTACTCTTATCAAGTGCAGGCCTGTTTACACTAATAAACTTATGATGGACAGGTCACTTTCCACATAACATCATCTTCATCGCCTGTCACTGCCATCATTTTTATAACCCAGTTAGCAATAGTGTATCTTATTTCTGTCCACAGTATAAGATTTCGCTCATCAAAAGCAGTCCTGCCCACACTAATAAAGCAGGCTTATTCACACTACCCTACCGTACATGACTGGACAGGTCACTTTCCCCTACAATAATAACACCTTCATCTCCTGTTGCTGCCATCATTTCTATGATCCAGTTAGCAATATTGTGTCTTAATTCTGCCCACATTATAAGATTACTCTCATCAAAAGAATTATTGTCCACACTCCTGTACATGAGTGGACAGGTCACTTTCCTTCACAATAATCGCACCTTCATCTCCTGTTGCTGCCATCATTTTGATGACACAACTGGCAATAGTATGTCTTATTTCTGCCCACAATGTAGCATTGCTCATATCAAATGTAGGCCTGAACACACTAATAAAATCACAAGTTGACAGGTCACTTTCCCCTACAAGAACATCCCCTTCATCTCCTATTGCGGTCATCATTTTTATGACCTAGTCGGCCATAGTTTGTTTTACTGCCCACGCTTAACATTGCTTTCATCAACAGCATGCCTGTTTACACTACTGTTCAGTGGACTGGTCACTTTCCCCACAATAAAAGAGGGTTTTATTTCTGCTCATATTATAAGATTACTTTCATCAAGTGCAGACCCGTTTACACTAATAAACTCATGATGGACAGGTCACTTTCCACATAACATCATCTTCATCTCCTGTCGCTGCCATCATTTTTATAACCTAGTTAGCAATAATGTATCTTATTTCTGTCCACATTATAAGATTACTCTCATCAAAAGAATTCTTGTTCACACTCCTGTACATAAGTAGACAGGTCACTTTCCTTCACAATAATCGTACCTTCCATCTCCTGTTGCTGTCAACACAATTGGTAATAGTATGTCTTATTTATGCCCACATTATAACATTACTCGCATCAAATGTAGGCCTGAACACACTAATAAAATCACAAGTGGACAGGTCACTTTCCCCTCCAATAGCATCATCATCATCTCCTGTCGCTACCATAATTTTTTATGACCCATTTAGCAATAGAGTGTTTTATTTCTGCCCAAGATATAACATTCCTTGACTCAAATACAGGCCTGTCTACACTAATAACATCTTGAGTAGACAGGTCACTTTCCCCACAATAAGAGCACTTTGATCTCCTGTCGCTGCCACCATTTTTATGACCCAGTTAGCAATAGAGTTTTATTTCTGCTCATATTATAAGATTACTCTCATCAAGTGAAGACCCGTTTACACTAACAAACTCATGATGGACAGGTCACTTTCTCCACAACAACATCATCTCATCACCTGTCGCTGCCATCATTTTTACAACCCAGTTAGCAATAGTGTATCTTATTTCTGTCCACAGTATAAGATTACGCTCATCAAAAGCAGTCCTACCCACACTAATAAAGCAGGCTTATTCACACTACCCTACCGTACATGACTGGACAGGTCACTTTCCCCTACAATAATAACACCATCTCTTGTTGCTGCCCTCATTTCTATGATCCAGTTAGCAATAGAGTGTTTTGTTTAGTCCACATTATAAGACTACTCTCATCAAAAGCAGTTTTGTCCACACTCCTGTACCTGAGTGGACAGGTCACTTTCCTTCACAATAATCACACCTTCATCTCCTGTTGCTGCCATCATTTTTATGACACAATTGGCAATAGTATGTCTTATTTCTGCCCACATTATAACATTGCTCATATCAAATGTAGACCTGAACACACTTATAAAATCATAAGTTGACAGGTCACTTTCCCCTACAATAACATTCCCTTCATCTCCTATTGCTCTCATAATTTTTATGACCTAGTTGGCCATAGTTAGTCTTACTGCCCACACTTAACATTGCTTTCATCAACAGCATGCCTGTTTACACTACTGTTCATGAGTGGACAGGTCACTTTCCCCTCTAATAGCATCATCATCATCCCCTGTCGCTACCATAATTTTTATGACCCGCTTAGCAATAAGGTGTATTATTTCTGCCCATGATATAACATTCCTTGCCTCAAATACAGGCCTGTCTACACTAATAACATCATGAGTGGACTGGTCACTTTCCCCACAATAAGAGCACCATCATCTTCTGTTGCTGCCATCATTTTTATGACCCAGTTAGCAATAGAGTGTTTTATTTCTGCTCATATTATAAGATTACTCTCATCAAAAGCAGTCCTGCCCACAGTAATAAAGCAGGCTTATTCACATTACCCTACCGTACATGAATGGACAGGTCACTTTCCCCTCTAATAGCATAATCATCATCTCCTGTCGCTACCATAATTTTTATGACCCATTTAGCAATAGGGTATATTATTTTTGCCCACGATATAACATTCCTTGCCTCAAATACAGGCCTGCCTACACTAACAACATCATGAGTGGACAGGTCACTTTCCCCTCTAATAACATCATCATCTCCTATTGCTGACAATTTTTATGACCCATTTGGCAATAGGGTATATTTTTTCTGCCCACGATATAACATTCCTTGCCTCAAATACAGGCCTGCCTACACTAACAACATCATGAGTGGACTGGTCACTTTCCCCAAACAAGAGCACCATCATCTCCTTTTGCTACAGTTATTTCTATGACACATTTGGCAATAGCGTGTTTTATTTCTGCCTGCATTACAACATTGCTCTCATAACAAGCATTTCTGTCCCCACTACCATATTAAGGAAATAGTTCACTTTCCTTCACAAAATCAACATACTCATTTCCTGATGTCATCTTCTCTGTAACAGGAACAAGTTTATTTTTAGAAATCATCTTTCGCTGGTAAGAATATTTCTGAAATCTCATGAATCAGTCCCCAGCTATACGGATAGGTCATGAGTGAAGATACGATGTAGAGATGATTCGTCTAGAACCATACACACCTTACGAGATAGGTATCAGCGGACAACACGTCCACACTTGACAAAGCGATGCTTTGAGGCTACGCGGTGTATTATTCATATTCAGTCATCTGCACAGCGACAAGTGCTGGCAGCTATGAAGTTCATGTGACCCCGTGACGACTGAACTCCTCGCTGGGAGCATTCAGCTCTATTGATGCTGCGGCATTTGCCTTTACTGATGAGTGTTATTCCTACAGGGCACCTGGGTAAACTGAGTGAAGGGGCATGATGAATATACACGAAGGACTTAGGTGTCATTATTGGTATTAGACTAAATAGTAGTGCCCAATGCCAGTCTGCTGCACCCAATAATCTACCATGGAGCAGGAGGTAGATGCCATTATTGGTATTAGACTAAATAGTAGTGCCTAATGCCAGCCTGCTGCACCAATAATCCACCATAGAGCAGGAGTTAGATGTAATTATTGGTATTAGACTAAATATTAGTGCCCAATGCCAGTCTGCTGCACCCAATAATCTACCATGGAGCAGGAGTTAGATGCCATTATTGGTATTAGACTAAATAGTAGTGCCCAATGCCAGTCTGCTGCACCCAATAATTTACCATGGAGCAGGAGTTAGATGTAATTATTGGTATTAGACTAAATGTTAGTGCCCAATGCCAGTCTGCTGCACCCAATAATCTACCATGGAGCAGGAGTTAGATGTAATTATTGGTATTAGACTAAATAGTAGTGCCCAATGCCAGTCTGCTGCACCCAATAATCCACCAAAGAGCAGGAGTTAGATGTTATTATTGGTATTAGACTAAATAGTAGTGCCCAATGCCAGCCTGCTGCACCCAATAATCCACAATAGAGCAGGAGTTAGATGCCATTATTGGTATTAGACTAAATGTTAGTGCCCAATGCCAGTCTGCTGCGCCCAATAATCCACCAAAGAGCAGGATATAGATGCCATTATTGGTATTATACTAAATAGTAGTGCCCAATGCCAGTCTGTTGCACCCAATAATTTACCATGGAGCAGTAGTAAGACGACATTATTGGTATTAGACTAAATATTAGTGCCCAATGCCAGTCTACTGCACCCAATAATCTACCATAGAGCAGGAGTTAGATGTAATTATTGGTATTAGACTAAATATTAGTGCCCAATGCCAGTCTGCTGCACCCAATAATCCACCATAGAGCAGGAGTTAGATGCCATTATTGGTATTAGACTAAATAGTAGTGCCCAATGCCAGTCTGCTGCACCCAATAATGTACCATGGAATAGGAGTTAGATGCCATTATTGGTATTAGACTAAATGTTAGTGCCCAATGCCAGTCTGCTGCACCCAATAATCTACCAAAGAGCAGGAGTTAGATGCCATTATTGGTATTAGACTAAAAATTAGTACCCAATGCCAGTATGCTGCACCAAATAATACAACATGGAGCAGGAGTTAGAATTCATTATTGGTATTAGACTAAATGTTAGTGCCCAATGCCTGCCTGTTGCACCCAATAATCCACCAAAGAGCAGGAGTTAGATGTATTTATTGGTATTATACTAAATATTAGTGCCCAATGCCAGTCTACTGCACCCAATAATCTAACATAGAGCAGGAGTTAGATGCCATTATTGGTATTTGACTAAATATTAGTGCTCAATGCCAGTCTGCTGCATCTAATGGTCTATAAAAGAAAAGGATCTAGATGTCATTATTAATATTAGACTAAATATTAGTGCCCAATGCCAGTCTGCTGCATCTAATGGTCTATAACAGAAAAGGATCTAGATGTCATTATTAGTATTAAGACTAAATATTAGTGCCCAATGCCAGTCTGCTGCATCTAATGGTCTATAACAGAAAAGGATCTAGATGTCATTATTGGTTTTAGACTAAATGTTAGTGCCCAATGCCTGCCTGTTGCACCCAATAATCCACCAAGAGCAGGAGTTAGATGTTATTATTGGTATTAGAATAAATATTAGCGCTCAATGCCAGTCTGCTGCATCTAATGGTCTATAACAGAGAAGGATCTAGATGTCATTATTAGTATTAAGACTAAATATTAGTGCCCAATGCCAGTCTGCTGCACCTAATAATCTACCATGGAGCAGTGTTTAGATGACATTATTAATATTAGACGAAATATTAGTGCCCAATGCCAGTCTGCTGCACCTAATAATCTACCATGGATCAGTTTTTATATGCCATTATTAATACTAGACGAAATATTAGTGCTCAATGCCAGTCTGCTGCATTGAAAGCCAAAACAATATTGTATTTTTTTAATTGGTATGGCTTCCAGAGACTTCAGCAGCTCAGCCGAAGAGAGAATACATTTAAAAATACAAAGCCTTGGATTCAAAGGAATATGAATATGCAGGATAAGCTCCCACTTGATCTTGTAATATTCTAAAGAGTGGAGACATTTATAAAAGTTGAACACAGGAAAGGCTTTGTTTATATCTGTGTCATATAATTTTTATTATAAAGGGAAATAATAACGTAGCGCAAGATCTTTCTTACTAAAGACACCACCGGCACCAGATGGAGCCCCGGTTACCCATGACCACAACAAGGGATGTGTGTGCAGACAGCCTATCGCACACCTTAGATTTTCACCGAGCCAGCTCCCTACTTCCATTCATATAAATTCCAACATTCTGCAAAATGTCTAAGTACTAATATATCACATAGGTTCATATCAGACAATGAACTTTTACTAAAAAGTCAACCAGTAGGAAGTTTACATTGCTTGAAAAATTTTCATAAACAGATGTGGGGAAAAAAACGAAAAAATTGCTTTGTCTTTTTTTTCTCTGTTCTTTGTCTAAATGTTTGTTTTTATTACTTCGTTTTAGGGTTTATGACTGTTTTTATCCAAGCTTTTCATGTTTTTTTTTTGTATAAATTGTTGTATTAATGAATTGTTCCCCTTTGTCTTGAAATAAAGAAAAGAAATAGAAAAAAAACACAAAATAAAAAAACACTTCTCAGCCACTGCAGTGCCAACGCTGATCCAATATCCCCTGCAGTCCTTCATAATGACATCCTGTACATCAGGGCAAACAAGCACTGGTCTCTGCAGTCATGTGAGGTCAGTGATAGGTCTCATGTGACTGATAAGACCAGAGGGCGCTTGCAAAAAAAATTATGTATAGGACATCACTGTTGGGTATCTTTTTTTTCTTTTTACTTTTAGGACAGTTTGGGGCAATAGAGGAGTCTTAAAAACGGTTTAAACCCTTAAGGACCCCACGTTTTTTTTTTGTTGTTGACACGTTCGTTTTTCCCTCCTTGCCTTCCCAGAGCCATAACTTTTTTATTTTTCCTCCTACATAGGCACATGAGGGCTTTTATTTTGTGGGATAAGATGTACTTTCTAATGGTGTCATTCACTGCACTATAGAATATACTGGGAAACCGCAAAAAAATTCTAAGTGGGACAAATTGTGAAAAAAAAACGTATTTTCGCCATGTTTGCGCGGGTTTTGCTTTTACGGCGTTCAATCTTCAGTCGATACAATGTGTTATCTGTATTCTACAGGTTGTTACGCATCCGGCAATGCCAAACATGTAGGGTTTCCATTATGATTTGGTGGCGTAAAAAAACTCCAAACCTTTTATATTTTTGAAATTTGCGCCGCGGCGCCAGTTTGTGCGACCAATAACTTTTTTGTACTAACACCTACGGACGTCAGTGAGGGGGCATTTTTTGCGGGCCGAAGTGTACTTTTTATTGCTAGCAGTTTGGAATGTATGCGACTTTTTTGATCACTTTTATTCCATTTTTTAAGTGATGTAAAATGACCAAAAAACGCAATTTTGGCGTTTGGAATTTTTTTTCTTCTACGGTGTTCAGCGTACGGGATAAATGATGTTATATTTTTATAGATCGGACTTTTTCGGACGCGGCGACACCAAATATGTGTAACTTTTTTAAATTATTTTATTGTTTTTATTTGTAAAATAGGGAAAGGGGGTTGATTTGAACTTTTAATACTTTTTTTTTTTTTTTTGTACTGTAAAACTATTAGTTTTTTTTTTACTTTAACATCAAGTCCACCTAGGGTGCATGACCACTAGGTGGCGCAATTGTCAATACAGTCTAATTTATTGCATAGGCAATGCATTAGACTGTACCAAGATGGCGGTTTCCCCACTTCCTGTCTGCGGACGGAAGTGGGGCAAACCAGGACATGGAAGTGACAGGAGCCTTCCCGAGGCTCCCCACTGCCATGTCCGGGGGTCGGATCGCTGCAGGTATGCTGCGGCGATGCCGATCAGCCTCAAGATCGGTGCGCGGCACCAATCGTCATTCATTCAGATGCCGCGGCCATCTTTGCCGCGGCATCTAAAGGGTTTTAACGACGCGACGCTGCCCATTCGCGCTGTAACGGCCGGGTGTTAGCAGCAATTAGCCACTAACACCCAGCGGCTGTGCGGGGGGTCGCGGAGTGATCCCCCTGCAAAGCCCCTTAAGGACCCTGGGAGGTACACATACCTCCAGGGTCCTTAAGGGGTTAAAAAACCTCTATACTTTATACACCTCACTCAGTTATCCTGTAACTAATGTCCCTTTAAACAGTCATGGCTGAAGATCAGGTACTAGATAAACTGCTCTTACTTGCGATTCTGTGACAGAAACACTCGAGGGTTAAACGGCGAGGATCAAAGTTTTCGGGAAATCCCAGCCATTGCCAGAGATGACAGATGTCAAAGCTGTGCACGTGTGGACAAAACTGGTCTGCCTGGGTGCCAAATAATAGCTCCGGGTGCCGTGAGCACCATTTGGCTCCATGTGGGCACAACATGGAGCAATATTAGAATTTTAAGATTATTTGTGCACTGTATATCACTATTTAGGTACTGTATATGTAGTGCCCCAGAACAAAGGTACTTTGGACCATGGACATTTACCCTGTTGCTACTATGCAAAGCCATCAACACCGAACTATCTTGATATCATGTTTTATACTGTTTTTTGTACAGCTTTATATAGTTAAACCCAGCTTAAATTGTTTATTATAATATGTTCTGTTTATTTGCACTGTGAGAAGGGTTAACACACAGTAAGCCAATACTCAGAGACTCTGAGACTTGCGACCTATGGACTAAGAAGTTGGTAACTTTCCACCTTGTCAGGGATTTTCCCTTCAAAACTCAACTGTGCATCTTCTAGCAGTCACCTTTACACCGTCTGGAGATGCCGAGAATGAAAACCAGAATGAAAGCTCTATACAAATGTATGAGAGACTGAAATTGTAAGCAATGTTTTGTAAGGGCTGTGCTTCTCCACTCCACCTCTCCCATTCAAAGGCTCTAGAAATCCTCTAGCAGATAGAGCCCTGGTTTACAAAGATTCCCTTAAGCAAGATAGACGACCATGGTTAACAGAAGGAGATTCTGGCCACAGTGTGTCGAACCCAGGTACAGGTTTCTGAAGATACCAAGCCACAGATCCTGGGTCACCAAAAGAGACTCTGCCAGACTGCCCTGTGTGACCAGGAGAGGTTTCTGAAGATACCAAGCCCGAGATCCGGGGTCACCAGCTCTTTGACCCAGAAGCCAGCTAGATGACTGAGCCACAGACCCTGGGACCCCAGTGCTTGGGCCAGCATACCAGTCTTCTGGGAGAGGGACAGCTAGCCCAGGCCTTTCCTCAGCACAGAACTTTTGTCTTTCAGGGAGGAGGCCACTCAGTCTCTTGCCTGTATTGTGTTGCACTTGAGTTCCTCCATTAAAGAAGTGTGCTGGTTTATGGCAGAACCCTGACTCGCTGGATTTATTTCCCATTGGGGTGCATCACGCCTTACCAACCCTTCCAGAGAGCGGTAACATGTGGTAACACCTCAACGGTGTCCGGGGAATCCAGTGTAGAGTTTTTACCACCCCAAACCCAGGCTCTGCATATAGCTCTGTAGGTAATGTGCACGGTTTGACACTAAGGGGGACATGTATGAAAATTGTCTAGGTCTAAAACTTTCTTTGTTTTTCCCATAGCCCAAACCCAATGATGCAGTTGACACAAATGTAAAAGTCTAGCAACCTAGTGTCCATAGCAACCAATCAGAGCTCATAGCAACCAATCACAGCTCTCCTTTAATTTTTTAAAGCCCTATGTGAAATGCAAGAAGAGCTCTGATTGGTTGCTATGGGCTCTGGTTGCTATGAGGTCTGATTGGTTGCTATGAGGTCTGGTTGCTATGGGCTCTGATTGGTTACTATGGGTTCTGATTGGTTTCTATGGGTCTTTGGTTGCTATGGTCTGATTGGTTGCCATGGGCTCTGGTTGCTATAGGGGTCTGATTGGTCTATGGGTCTGATTGGTTGCTATGAGCTCTGATTGGTTGCTATAGGCTCTGGTTGCTATGAGGTCTGATTGGTTGCTAGGGGCTCTGATTGGTTACTATGGGCTCTGATTGGTTGCTATGGGCAACAAAGAAAGTCTTAGATCTAGACAGTTTTCATACACGTGGGCCTAAGTGAGTACTGTTTGGCTCCATGTGAACACATTTTAGATTGAGGTCAACATTTTAGCTGGGTATTCTTTGGTAGTGTGTGGGCACTATATGGTTCAAAATGGGCACTATGAGCGCGGTATATATATCTAGGCAATGTATAGTACTACTTCTGCTGGCTATCATTGGAAATATCTTACAGTATATGTACAATTAACCTACATAAAGTGTTTTTACAAATCCATTGCATCACTTATCTTGTATAGATCCTTACATACACTTAAACCAGTATACCAAGACTCCTGCTCTCAGGTCAGCGAAATTAGAAGAGCCGGGAATATGGAGCGGATATACTAATCAGTGCTATAGAACCACCCACAGTCTGACTAGAAGAGACAAGATGCATGAATCTGAAGCAGCTTTTGGCTCCGTGAAACAGCGTGGTGAGACAACCCCTTTAATGCCTGGTTGAACATGCCTCAAAAGTTAAAAGAAAAACATCGATAGGCTATTATTTGGATAGACACTCCCCCGAGGACCCCATCAATTAGCAAAATGAAGGCAGTCCAGCACAAATCAATTTAACAAACTAAAGTACAAACTCGCTGTGACTGTTAATAACGAAGATCCTTCATTGTACTGACCGGTGGTGACCCCAACTGAACAAATGTAGATCATCGAGGGGTACACCGTCACTATAGTGGCCATTGCAATGGGAAATGCAGCAATGCAAACCATTCAGATGAACAGCCCTCCATGTTATGTATGGACTGACACGTGGCGCACCAGGTCCACTAGGACAGCCGTCCAAGTAAGGGACAACCTCTATATTTCCCATGTGAACACTGGTTATCATCAGGAGACAACTCAAAGAGCCCTAAGTTATTCACAATGCTATCATCATTTACAGCGCCATAAAGCAGATGGTGATTTCCAGCAGTGTTTCACAGCTATCATCCCGCCACCTGACAATAGGATTTATATGACTGCAGTGGAGCGAGACAATTGCTGTTTGCGTAAAGGCCGACTCTGCCTATTTGCTTGGGTGTGGATTCCCATAAAAGTCATTATCTCCCACCATGAGCTTCAGAGGCCGTCAATCACCTATAGAATATCCTATAGTTTTTTTACAGTTCTTTTATGACTTTATGCCTACTTTATCCATCTGGCAAGTTTACTGCACTGTTCCCTATTCCTAGGAAGGTGAACTCAGCATAAACAGGCTTCAAATTACTGACTTACTGACGTATGTTCCTTGTGCAAGAGAGAATGAAGCATGGAAGCCACTTGTGTGAGTGAAGATGGGGTGGTGTCTACTCAAGCTCACTCTATGACTTCATGAGGGTGGAATCAACTTGGCAGTCACACTGCTCTTCACTTTGAGTAGGAGCCAGCTAGAGGCATAGATTGATCACATGTGTACAAGGTTCAGGTAGTAAGTTCTCAACATACAAGGGTGCATGCGTACAACTCTCTATTCTATGGTAGTTCATCTGAACACAACACTCCCCTCTACTCAGAACTCCCATAGAACAGAATAATAGTGCGCATGCGCACAACACTCTATTCTATTCTATGGGATTCGCAACTGGCACACACTCTCCACTGTACTCAGTAACTACTGATAGAACGAATTATGGTATGCTCACACAACAGCGTACTAATTCTATTCTATGGGAGTTCATCTGAACACAACGCTCCCCTGTACGCATAACTCCCGTAGAACAGAGATTAGTGCGCATGCGTACAACTCTCTATTCTATGGGAGTTCATCTGAATACAATGCTCCCCTGTACGCATAACTCCCGTAGAACAGAGATTAGTGCGCATGCGCACAACACTCTCTTCTATTCTATGGGAGTTCAGCTGAACACAACACTTCCCTGTACTCAGAACTCCTGTAGAACAGAGATTAGTGCGCATGCGCACAACACTCTATTCTATTCTATGGGAGTTCAGCTGAACACAACACTCCCCTCTACTCAGAACTCCTGTAGAACAGAGATTAGTGCACATGCGCACAACACTCTATTCTATTCTATGGGAGTTCAGCTGAACACAACACTCCCCTCTACTCAGAACTCCCATAGAACAGAATAATTGTGCGCATGCGCACAACACTCTATTCTATTCTATGGGAGTTCAGCTAACACAACACTCCCCTCTACTCAGAACTCCCATAGAACAGAATAATAGTGCGAATGCGCACAACACTCTATTCTTTTCTATGGGAGTTCAGCTAAACACAACACTCCCCTCTACTCAGAACTCCCATAGAACAGAACAATAGTGCGCATGCGCACAACACTCTATTCTATGGGAGTTCAGCTAAACACAACACTCCCCTCTACTCAGAACTCCCATTGAACAGAATAATAGAGCGCATGCGCGACTGGCTCTTTGTTCTGAGCCGACACTTTCAAGAGCCTATCAGTCTTAGGATCCGCACCTATCAGTCTTAGGCAATGTTCACACGGCTTATTTCTGACGTAATTGCAGGGACGGATTTCGTCCCGCAATTACGCCGGCTGCCGTGCAGCGGGGGCGGGGCGGGGGGACGGCAACTCGCCGGCCCCATAGACATTCATTATTCACGGCGCGTACACGCCGTAAATAATGTGCATGTCACTTTCTCCCCACCCGGCGGATTCGCCGAGCAGGGTGAGGAGACGTAATCCATAGTTCTCTATGAGAACTGTCGATTACCGTAATGACTGGGACGGATTTCAGCCGTATTGGAGCGCAAACACACTGCTCAATACGGCTGAAACCAGTCCCAAATAAGCCGTGTGAACGAGCCCTTAGTGTATATGCAGACGGCGTCTTGGATACGTTTTTGCGATACATAAAAAGTATTGTGTCTACGCATCCAAAAACCTACCACAAAGTGTGGTACATACTTGGAAAGGTTTTCTGGATTGCAGGAACGTATCCCTATAGTTTCTGTTGCTTTTTCAATGCGTTAAACGGATCAAGAATTGACGTGTCAATACTATGACCGCATCCGTTTAACGCAATGCAAAAACGACAGTACGTATTTTACATTGAAGTCAATACAGTCACATGTGAACATTGTTAAATACGTATTGGGGTCTGTTTTTTGGCGCATACCCAAAAACATATTTAAAGGGGTTGTTTCACTTCAGGGATTGCTGCTTTTTATGTTAAAGATCTTGCAAAAATAAATCACTTTGTAATATGTGTCCATTAACAGTGTCCTACCTATTCCTAGATATCCCCTCTTGTATGGGCCTCATCAGCTCTTCAGGTCGCTATAGCTACAGACCTGTTTGATCTCTCATGATAGGCTGCCAGCACTGGTTGCTATAGCTACAGACCTGTTTGATCTCTCATGATAGGCTGCCAGTGCTGGTTGCTATAGCTACAGACCTGTTTGATCTCTCCTGATAGGCTGCCAGCATTGGTTGCTATAGCTACAGACCTGTTCTATCTCTCCTGATAGGCTGCCAGCACTGGTTGCTATAGCTACAGACCTGTTTGATCTCTCATGATAGGCTGCCAGCGCTGGTTGCTATAGCTACAGACCTGTTTGATCTCTCATGATAGGCTGCCAGCACTGGTTGCTATAGCTACAGACCTGTTTGATCTCTCCTGATAGGCTGCCAGCGCTGGTTGCTATAGATACAGACCTAGTTGTATCTCTCATGATAGGATGCCAGCATTGGTTGCTATAGCTACAGACCTGTTCAATCTCTCTGATATGCTGCCAGCACTGGTCGCTATATCTACAGACCTGTTCGTTCTATCCTGTTAGGCTGCCAGCGCTGGTTGCTATAACTACAGACCGGTTTGATCTCTCATGATAGGCTGCCAGCATTGGTTGCTATAGCTACAGACCTGTTCAATCTCTCCTGATAGGCTGCCAGCACTGGTTGCTATAGCAACAGACCTGTTCAATCTCTCATGATAGGCTGCCAGCGCTGGTTGCTATAGCTACAGACCTGTTTGATCTCTCATGATAGGCTGCCAGCACTGGTTGCTATAGCTACAGACCTGTTTGATCTCTCATGATAGGCTGGCAGCAGTGGTTGCTATAGCTACAGACCTGGCTTCTACTGCAGCCTAATAGAGCCAGTAAACACGTCCCTGAATTCAAAATGAAACCAAGAAAACATGACTGAGGTAAGATGAATCAATGTAGTGAGACAATCCCTTTAATGAACGGTGTGTGAACGTACCCTTATCCCATCGATATGCCTTTAAAGTCTATGGAGGGAACAACCCTTTAAGAAATTAGCACACAATTCTGAACCTTCTTTAGATTCAATTAAACAACAGGAGGATTATGTAAACTGTAGCATTTGAAATGGCATTTAATCCGCATGAAAACATGTAGCCCAAGGTCTCTCCACATACAGCAGCCACACCTGATGATGCACCAAGCTGAGCATTTGTCCTACTTTGCTTTAGAAGTTTTTAAAATCTGAAAATATAACCTAAACAAAAAACGTATCTTTTCTTAAAAATCCAGAGAGATGCATCACACCCATTATCTAAAATAAACTTAGCGAATTGATTAAGTAAACAGTGTTATCCATTGTATACGAATATAATATGGTGGCGCATAGTCCCTATGGCTGAAACACAGCAAATATGGCTTTTTAATCTTCCATATCACTTTCAATATTTTTTAATAATTCTTAAGTCCTGCAGTGTTCACTTTGGTCACTAGGCCTGATAATAGTCTGACACTTCCTGTTCTGTACAGAAAGATTCTCAGTTGTCTGCTCATTATCAGCACAAAGAGGGTCAAACTGAAAGGAGACGCCAGTGTGAATAGATAACACAGGATGCATCAGTCACAAGAGGAGATGTCACAGTTCACCCTTTCACCTCCCTGCACAGTGACTTCTTCCCAGGTCACAGAGCATGAATTGAAAACTCTCCTATAGAAGTGAATGGGACTGAATCAGTCTTAAGTCTCCTATGTGCATGAAGCTGCTGTAAAGCATCTCTCTGACTGCTGTTAAAGCAGTGCAAACAAGGCCTAGTGGCCAAAGTGTAAACTGCAAGACTTAAGAATTATTAAAAAATATTGAAAGTGATATGAAAAATTTAAAAAAAACAACCAAAAATTCCTAAAAAAATGTGTGTAACATAAAAATGGGACTTAAACAACGACTCATTTTTTGATGACACATTTCCTTTAAAAGTGATCTCAACTTTGGACAATCCCTACTTCAGCAATCAGCGATCAACTAGAACCTGTGGAAAAAACTCAGTAAGTGTTTAACTTCCCTGCAGCGCCACCACAGGGGAAATGAAGCATTACACAGTGTCCATTCAAAGTAATGGGTTGTCCATGTTATACTGAACAGGTTAGGTCCTCCAGAGTGAGAGACACTCTTTGTAACCGCTTTCCACTCTGGCTAGGAGATGAGGGTCCTAAAATGGGAACCTCCTCCATGAACTGAGAATTTGCTAGTAGGATGTATGAAATGGGGCTTTCTAGATTAGATGATCCCTACTAATAGGGAAACAGGGGAAACCCCTGGTGGGCCCCTGAGCATGTTAGACCTGGAGTTGATTTTTAACTGTATATTCATCCTCAGAAGAGGTAAAAAAGCAGAGAAAGAGGGGCAGAAAGCAAGAGGCAGAGTATAGGAGGCAGGTACAGTCATTTACAGTAGCTGTAGGGTGGTGCCCTAAAATAAACTTCACCGGTGGGCCCTGAAACAGGTCAACTGGTGGCCCCTAGAATCACCTCCACCTGTGGGTCCTGGGCAACCCAGTCCGATCTCTGTTAAGACATACAGGCAGTGGAATTCGTGATACCTTGCTCTTTTGTATAGAAAACCTCCATGTGCTTATGGCTGGGGCTCCACAAAGACCACTGGGAATATAATATATGACCGTAACACGATCTTTATGTTTTTGTATAGAAAGAAAGTAGAATAAGACATTGGACCGACATAAAGAAATCCAACATGACAGGAATTTTACTTGTTCCCGGGGTGCTTCTTTTCCATTGGGCACACTAGGCAGTTGCCCGGGGGCCCCACAAGTATAGGGGCCCCAAGTCGTGTATGTTTGTCCCAGGAATACAAGAAACATACCCTGAATGCCTTGGTTGACTTTGCTTATTTAACTGTTTGTGTGTTTTTAGGACATGCAAACAGTTAGAAACCAAGGTGGAGAAGGGAGCCAAAGGCTCCATGCTCTGCCAATTAGTCTTGCAGGCTGCTGGTGTCCAGACATAAGTGGTGTGATAATATGGGTATGCTTCTCGTGTCATAGCCAAGAGTGATGTCATGTATTTGGCAGAGCCCAGGGGCCTATAATTCTGTTAAGACAGCTATGCTTGTCAAACTCAAAGCCCACGGGCCAAATGCGGCCCACCATGTCATTTTATATGGTCCACGAGAGCTTAGATACAGCGAGCAAGGATGGTCAAGGTCCGGACACAGAAGGACTAGCTCTCCACTTGGGCACAGAGCGTGGGCACCATTTTGGGTTTAGCGCCTTCACACCGCTTTGTTGAACAATATACAGGCAGGGGCACAGTTCTGACAGCCCTACCCATGTACCCTAGTCACCCTCCAAAGGCCCGTAATGCTGAAGTAGCCCTCGGTGAAAATGATTTTGACATCCCTGCTTTACACAGTGTCACCGTGAAACAGTCTGCATTGTCCAACCAATAAGCTACTTTTAAGTTCCTGCTAAGCAATTGGATTTGGGGACCAGGAGCGCCCTTTGTCTCTCTCTACCTTTTTCTGTCATTTTGAGCTGCAATACCTGACACCGCCATAAGCAAGATTGGCGCTTTTGCAAGAAAAAAAACTTTTTTGTCTTATCCCTCACAGTAAGGGGATGTTCACACAGCGTGTTGGATCCGAAAAACGCATTCCAAAGCGCTGTGTCAATCGCATCCAACACACAGGTGCATGTTCGGATGCATTTTGGCTGCAGCAGGATCGCATCCTATAGTTTTAAATAGGGCTCCTGCTGCATCTTTTGGATCAGGAATTGACAGGACGCGAGTAAACACTCATCAGTGATCACTCATCTGAACCCTGATGTATTTAGAATCCGCAAAAATCCGACTGTAAATCGTCTCCATAGACCGCAATAGAAAATCCGACTGTAAATCATTCCCATAGAACGCATTACAAAATCCGACTGTAAATCATACCCATAGACCGCAATAGAAAATCCGACTGAAAATCATTCCCATAGAGCGCAAAAGAAAATCCGACTGCAAATCATTCCCATAGACCGCAATAGAAAATCCGACTGCAAATCATTCACATAGAACGCATTAGAAAATCCGACTGCAAATCATTCCCATAGACCGCAATAGAAAATCCGACTGTAAATCATTCCCATAGACCTCAATAGAAAATCCGACTGTAAATCATCCCTATAGACCTCAAGAGAAAATCCGACTGTAAATCATCCCTATAGACCTCAATAGAAAATCCGACTGTAAATCATCCTCATAGACCTCAATAGAAAATCCGACTGTAAATCATTCCCATAGACCGCAATAGAAAATCCGACTGTAAATCCTCCCCATGGACCTCAATAGAAAATCCGACTGTAAATCCTCCCCATGGACCTCAATAGAAAATCCGACTGTAAATCATCCCCATAGACCTCAATAGAAAATCCGACTGTAAATCCTCCCCATGGACCTCAATAGAAAATCCGACTGTAAATCATCCCCATGGATCTCAATAGAAAATCCGACTGTAAATCCTCCCCATGGATCTCAAAAGAAAATCCGACTGTAAATCATCCCGATAGACCTCAATAGAAAATCCGACTGTAAATCATCCCTATAGACCTCAATAGAAAATCCGACTGTAAATCCTCCCCATGGACCTCAATAGAAAATCCGACTTATATAATCATTCCATAGACCTCAATAGAAAAATCCAGACTGTAATCTATCACATAGACGCAATAGAAAATTGAATAAATCTCCCCATGGACCTCAATAGAAAAATCCGACTGTAAATTGTCCATAGATCTCAATAAAATCGACTGTAAATCTCCCCATGGATTCAACAAAAAACCCGCTGTAAAACCCCTATGACCTAAATAAAAAAATTCCACTACTTTTTTTAAATTTTTCCCCCCCAAACCTAAATTTTGAAAAATCCGACTGTAAAATCCTCCCTGGCCCTAATAAAAAACCCCGACTGAAAATCTCCCTATAACCTCAATAGAAAATCCACGTAAATCCCCCCCATGGCCCTCAATAGAAAACCCCTAAAAAATCATCCCATAGCCCTAAATAAAAAATCGACGTAAATCCCCTCATGACCTAAATAGAAAACCCGACGTAAATCATCCTCAAAACCCTCAAAGAAAAATCCGACTGAAAAATCATTCCCATAGATCAATAGAAAACCCAACTCTGTAAATACCCCCATAGACCTCAATAGAAATCCGACTGAAAATCACCCCTATAGACCTCAATAAAAAACCGACTGTAATCCCCCTAAGACCCAATAGAAAATCCGATGAAAATACCCCTTAGATCTCAATAGAAAATCCGAGCTGTATGCATATGTTCTATAATCCGCCAGAAAACAGCAGATTCTAGCACTGTTCTATGGAATAAGGGCCCGAAATGCAGGGCAAAAAATTAGGAAAAAACCCCCGATTTTTAAATACCTTTACGATTCTAATTAAAACCCGACCAGTGTTTTGTCCTTGACATATAGAGGAAGTCTAAAGATATTTTCTAACCCAGAATTCGCTAAATTCCAGTGTGTGTTTCTTAAAGGTCACTCTTATGCACAAATCTCACATTCTTTTCACCGTGAAGAAATTTCATAGTATTTCCTGCTCAGAAATGGTTCGATGTGATTGGAAACAGCAGGCACTACCAGGAGTGTATACAATAATCCTGTCACTACCTTAGACAACTAGAAGTTATATTATTAACCTCCTTGCTTCACCAGACCACCAGGGGTGTACACAATAATGCCGTCACTACCTTAGAGAAGATATTATTATTATACTCCTTGCTTCACCAGACCACCAGGGGTGTACACAATAATCCCGTCACTACCTTAGACAACTAGAGGTTATATTATTATTAACCTCCTTGCTTCACCAGACCACTAGGGGTGTACACAATAATTCCGTCACTACCTTAGAGATTATATTATTATTAACCTCCTTGCTTCACCAGACCACCATGGGTGTACACAATAATCCCGTCACTACCTTAGACAACTAGAGGTTATATTATTATTAACCTCCTTGCTTCACTAGACCACGAGGGGTGTACACAATCTTCCTGTCTCGACCTTAGACAACCAGAGATTGTGTTATTAACCTCTCTGCTTCCCTAGACCACCAGGGGTGTACACAATAATGCTGTCACTACCTTAGACAACTAGAGGTTATGTTAGTAACCTCCTTGATTCACCAGACCACCAGGGGTGTATACAATAATCCCGTCACTACTTTAGACAACTAGAGATTATATTATTAACCTCCTTGCTTCACTAGACCACCAGGGGTGATACAATTAAACCTTTTGCTTCACAACCCCTTAAAACACACTTAGACAACTAGAGGTTATATTATTATTAACCTCCTTGCTTCACCAGACCACCAGGGGTGTACACAATAATCCCGTCACTACCTTAGACAACCAGAGATTATATATTATTATTAACCTCCTTGCTTCACAAGACCACCAGAGGTGTACAAAATAATCCTGTCACTACCTTAGACAACTAGAGGTTATATTATTATTAACTTCCTTGCTTCACAGTACCACCAGTGGTGTATACAATAATCCTGTCACTACCTTAGACAACTAGAGATTGTGTTATTAACCTCTCTGCTTCCCTAGACCACCAGGAGTGTACACACTGATACAGTCACTACCTTAGACAACCTCCTTGGTTCACTAGACCACCAGGGGTGTACACAATAATCCTGTCACTACCTTAGACAACCAGAGATTATTTTATTATTAACATCCTTGCTTCCCTAGACCACCAGGGGTGTACACAATAATCCTGTCAC
Organism: Phyllomedusa bahiana; assembly: GCA_025379985.1. Taxonomy (NCBI): domain Eukaryota; kingdom Metazoa; phylum Chordata; class Amphibia; order Anura; family Hylidae; genus Phyllomedusa; species Phyllomedusa bahiana. The sequence continues at coordinate 92,864 of JAODAL010005130.1, read as the reverse complement.
TACCTTAGAAAACCAGAGATTGTGTTATTAACCTCTCTGCTTCCCTAGACCACCAGGAGTGTACACACTGCTACAGTCACTACCTTAGACAACCTCCTTGGTTCACTAGACCTCCAGGGGTGTACACAATAACCCCATCCGGAAAACAAATTAAAACCTCCCTAGACAACCAAAAAAAGATTGTGTTATTAACCTCCTTGCTTCCCTAGACCACCAGGGGTGTAACCATCAACACTTTGCCTGTCCTAAATCGCCGTATACAATGTCACTAACCCCTTCACCACCAGAAATATCAGATGTTAGTCTCTAGATCCCCCATTGAGGGGTTTTAGGTAACACGTAACCATGAAAAATACTCTCGTTGAACTCATTACTAGCCTAAATTACCAAAATCTGAGATATTAAAAGGACCAGCACCAGATTATGTGGCAGCTTGAGCAATAGAGTCCCAATGTGGCTCCACATGCCCAGTGGCCCTGGCACTTGCACAGGCTTGCCCGTTATTATACCTCACATCATTTTACACCACATGGGATACTATCAGGAACACCATCACTAACCACTAAAACACACTCTGCAAATAAAGGTCATGTAGTCCACATGGAAGTGACTCAAATGGGTGACATTTTGCGTTCTCTGTCATAGAATAGTCACCAAGACATTTAGAAACCTGACCCTGAAATCTGCACCCACCAAACGGCCCCTGGTTTAATACATAACATAGACAAATACCCCTTAGCCACTTGACTATAGTAGTCCTTGAAGCTATATAAGTGACCTCTCTTGGCCAATGTGCTTGCAGGGGTACATGTAAGTCCCTCGTAGGGGGCTGTTCAGAGCTATACTATAACCAGCATATAGAGAAGCCCCTGAGATCGGTCATCAGGCTTCTAAATAGGCCATCTAAATATTTAACTTGCAGGTGTGAGGGATGTGAAGGGTGACGCCGGTGTTCATGAATTTGCAGCTGAGAAGTAAAATTTCTTTACAAAGGTTTGCTACGATGCTATAGCACTGACATTTCCATAGAGCTGTACACAGACTGTAACCATTTCCGCTAGTGCAGGTCTTCTGGGTACAATCTAGGCCAGAAGGACTTCCAAGCACGTTTCTAGACAAATCTTAGCTTTTCCAGAGAATACTTGTGTATTAATCGTCAAGATGTACAAACTTGTCTGCTCAGATTGTAACACAGGGCGTCCTAGATTGATAACCTCTACCACACGGTCAATGTGCATGTTTCACATTGGGCCCTCCTGACCTGGGATGGAAGGGTGTGAGAACATAAACCCCAACAAAGTCAGACAGGCCCCACCAGTGTTGATGATTCTTGGGAACCACCAGTGGAGCCGATTCTTGGGAACAACCAGTCAAGGGGATTCTTGGGGCCACCAATGGAGCTGATCTTTGGGGCCATCAGTGGAGTTGGTTCTCGGGGCCCAACAGAGGAGCTGATTCTCGGGGCCCAACAGAGGAGCTGATTCTTGGGGCCCAGCAGCTCGGAGCGCCCGCCGGGGGGTCGGTGTTTCCCCCCCGGCGGGCCCCGAGTGTCGGCGCACGCACAGGGGCCGCAATGGTCGCATATGCCACCGGACCCATGTGCCAGGGGGCCGACAGGTCCCCCCTCGCCACACGGCTGCACGGCCGGGTCACCGAACCAGCCATGCAGCCATCACGGCCGCCGCCTGCACCGCGCGGCGCAAACAGCGACCTAGGCTGAACAGCTGGGATCTACTGATTCCGTCTGTTCAGCTCCCAGGGGCGCGGGGCAGGTGCAGCGATGTGATGACGTCATCGCGCGCCTGTCTCCGCGGCCCCCACTCGGGTGAGAGCCGGCCGCCGGCTCCGGAGCAGGAGGAAGAAGGAGGGGAGGGAAACCCATAGGTTTTAGTAAGAGTTTTATCCTTGAATTCGTTTTTTAAACTACTTACTAGCCCTGCCTGGCTATTATACTTGCCCTCTGCCCTGGGCTATTATTCTGCCTTCGGCCTACCCTATATATACTGCCCCTGACTTTGTATCTATATCCTACTGCTCATCTGCCTACCCTATATATATACTTGCCCCTGCCTGGCTAATTTTCTGCCTCTGCCTACCCTATATACTCGCCCTCGCTGGCCTGGCTATAAGACTGCCCTCTTGCCTACACTATATACTGCACCCTCCGCCCTGGCTATATTACTGGGCATTTGCCTGACCCTACTGAGTACTTGCCCATCGCCTGGCTATATACTGCCTCTGCCTGCCACTATATTCTGCCCCCTGCCTGGCTTATATAACCCTACCCTGCCTATCCCTATATACTGCCCAACTGCTCGCCTGTGCTATAATATACCTATACTGCCCCTGCTGGCTATATACTGCCTCTGCCTACCAAACTATATACTGCCCCGGGCCTGGGCTATATACTGCCCCTGCCTACCCTATAAGTGCCCTGTCTTGCCTACTTACCCCGCCCAGCCTGGCTACATTACTGGCACCTGACTGCTTAATTACTTGCCCCTGGCCCTACCTGGCTAATTACTGGCGCCTACATTTCTAATTACTGGCCCCTCACCTCCTGCTAGTTACTGGGGCAGCCCAGCTACCTGGCTAGTTACTGGGGGCAGCCCCAGCTACCTGGCTAGTTACTGGGGGCAGCCCCAGCTACCTGGCTAGTTACTGGGGGCCAGCCACAGCTACCTGGCTAGTTACTGGGGGCAGCCCCAGCTACCTGGCTAGTTACAGGGGTAGGCCCTGTCTACCTACCAAAATTAATGGAGGAAGGCCCTGTTTACCTACCTAATGGGGGTCTACATATTTACATGCCACTTATCTGACATTTTTAATTTCTAATTTTTCGGTCTAACATACGCTGTTTGAGGAATTGATAGGAAAGTGCTGGAAGAGAGAGGAGCCTAAGATGTATTTGTGGTAAATTCTACAGGGACGAGTAGTGACCACTAGAAGAGGACACTTCATGCTGTACCGGACAGAGAAAAAATGGAAGGGAACAACTCATCAGGGAAGACATCATGGAGGTTTGGGCCAGAAGAAGAAAAAGAGAAGAGAACAACTCCCATCAGAGATGATGTCTCCTGTGAGTCCCTGCTGTCAGGGGTAAGTTTCCTTCTGTGTTGAGTCAGTGCTGTGTTCATGTGATGGTGACCTGACTACTGGGGATGTGATTGGTGGGGTTGTAGGTTATGTTGATGCTTATGTAGTGTCAGTGCGGGCTTGTCCCGGATTGTAAAGCAAGTGCACACCTGACTCTGTGATGAGCGGTTTCTCTGCACCACTTTTTTTTCTTTTCTTGCTTGTGTTTAGGGGACTCTTTTGGTGCATTTTTTGATGCGTTTTTTTTGTGCAGAAATGTACAGCATTGTGTCTTTCTGCACAAAAACGCACCAAAACATATCAAAAAGGCACCAAAAATGCTCTGTGTGAAAGCACCATTATAGTGTAGTTTATTTTAGTAGCGATGTGTGAGAACAAGGGACATTTTTTAAGTGGATATAGTATGTGGGGGGCGTGGGGGCGCTGTGCCAGGGCTGATTTTTATTCCCAGTCCGGCCCCGAGTTGATTCTTTGGGGTAGCAGTGGATTGCTTTGGGCCAAAAGCGAGTTGCTTCTTGGGACCCACCCTGGAGTTTTATCTTGGGTCCCCCAGTGGGTTGATTCTTGGGTCCCACCAGTTTTAGTTATTCTTGGCCACCAGTGGAGTTATTCTTGGGACCCACCAGTGGCAGTGATTCTTGGCAGCCACCAGTGAGTTGATTCTTGTGTCTACCAGTGGAGTTGATTCTGGGAACCCACTAGTGGAATTGATTCTTGGGGACCACCAGTGGAGTTGATTCTAGGGCCCCATTAGTAGAGTGATTCTTGGGACCCACCAGTGGAGTTGATCTTTGTGGCCCACCAGTGTAGTTGATTCTTGGGACCCACCAGTGGAGTTGATTCTTGGGACCCACCAGTGGAGTTGTATTCCTTGGGACCACCAGTGGGATTGATTCTTGGGACCCACCAGTGGAGTTGATTCTTGGGACCCACCAGTGGAGTTGATTCTTGGGACCCACCAGTGGAGTTGGTTTTGGGACCCACCAGTGGAGTTGATTCTTGGGGCTCCACCAGTGGAGATGGGTCTTGGGGCCACCAGTGGAGTTGATTCTCGGGACCCACCGGTGGAGTTGATTCTTGGGACCCACCAGTGGAGTTGATTCTTGGGACCACCAGTGGAGATTATTCTTGGGACCACCAGTGGAGTTGATTCTCGGAGCCCGCCAGTGGAGTTGATTCTCGGAGCCAGCCAGTGGAGTTGATTCTTGGGGTCTTCCAATGGAGTTCATTCTGGCACCCAACAGTGGAGTTGATTCTTGGGGACCCACCAGTGGAGATGATTCTTGGGACCCACCAGTGGGGTTGATGCTTGGGACCCACCAGTGGAGTTGATTCTTGGGACCCACCACTGGAGTTGATTCTTGGGACCCACCAGTGGGGTTGATTCTTGGGACCCACCAGTGGAGTTGAGTCTTGGGACCCACCAGTGGAGTTGATTCTTGGGACCCACCAGTGGAGATGGGTCTTGGGACCCACCAGTGGAGTTGATTCTTGGGGCTCCACCAGGGGAGATGGGTCTTGGGGCCACCAGTGGAGTTGATTCTTGGGCCCCACCAGTGGAGATGATTCTTGGGACCCACCAGTGGAGATGATTCTTGGGACCCACCAGTGGAGTTGATTCTTGGGCCCACCAGTGGAGATGATTCTTGGGACCCACCAGTGGAGTTGATTCTTGGGGCCACCAGTGGAGTTGATTCTTGGGACCCAGCAGTGGGTTTTCTTCTGCTTCCCGCTGGGACAGTCTGAGCCTTAACCCCCGACTTCCTTGTCCTCCTCCCACAATACGTTGTAATCCAGTGATTGACAAACATAAAGAGATTGTTCCAACCAGCCACATTCTTACATATACTGAAAAGAGTGCCAAGTGCCATACCTAATCATCCGAGGCACATCAATAACAGTTACCACTGCACAATTTTACATAAGTTATGACAGGTCCCCCAGCGATCTGTTTGATGGAAGTCATAATTGGATTAACTTGGTTTTGTCGCCGCCCTGGCTGGAAAATGATGCAAGATGGTAGGAGACTTCATGTACCAGCCTTTCCATTTTAATAATGAAGGGTGGCAGCTGGTTATTTCGTTAAGGTGTGGAGCGCTTTGTGGAAATATACACAAAATGAATCCTGAGGGACTAGGATGAGCAGCAGAACTGACCAGGGTTACAGCCAGGGCTATAGACAGTGAGGACTCTGTAGCCACGGTCTTCTCATTAATGGAGGTCCTTAATGTAAGGACCCTTTCACAACTCAGAATGCCGAATGAGGTTTTTGAAAATATTTTTTCGAAACCAGAACTTTGTCCTACGATGGCAATGAGCTGGTATTAACCTCCATCAGAGGCATCGCTTGAAGCTCCTGGTATGAGCCCTGATCTGATCCCTGCAATGTTGAGTCAGAAGCCCCATTAGCCTAAGGAAAACCCTGCCATCTTGCAGAAGGAAAGCTTAAGAGAGAGAGAACTAACCCACATGAACATATAGCAGCTAGAAAACCCATAACAATTCATCAACTACAGAAGCCTTCATAACAGTGTGCCAACCAACAATGCGCCTCCATAACAGTGTGCCAACCAACAATGCGCCTCCATAACAGTGTGCCAACCAACAATGCGCCTCCATAACAGTGTGCCAACCAACAGTGCGTCTCCATAACAGTGTGCCAACCACAGAAGCCTCCATAACAGTGTGCCAACCACAGAAGCCTCCATAACAGTGTGCCAACCAACAATGCGCCTCCATAACAGTGTGCCAACCAACAATGCGCCTCCATAACAGTGTGCCAACCAACAGTGCGTCTCCATAACAGTGTGCCAACCAACAGTGCGTCTCCATAACAGTGTGCCAACCAACAATGCGCCTCCATAACAGTGTGCCAACCAACAGTGCGTCTCCATAACAGTGTGCCAACCAACAGTGCGTCTCCATAACAGTGCGCCAACCAACAGTGCATCTCCATAACAGTGTGCCAACCAAAAGTGCGTCTCCATAAGTGTGCCAACCAACAATGCGCCTCCATAACAGTGTGCCAAGCTCAGAAGTCTCCATAACAGTGTGCCAATAACAGAAGTCTCCATAACAGTGTGCCTACCACAGAAACCTCCATAACAGTGTGCCAACCAAAGAAGCCTCCATAACAGTGTGCCAACCAAAGAAGCCTCCATAACAGTGTGCCAACCAACAATGCGCCTCCATAACAGTGTGCCAACCACAGAAGCCTCCATAATAGAGGGTCAACCAACAGTGAGTGCATCTCCAGAACAGTGTGCCAACCACAGAAGCCTCCATAACAGTGTGCCAACCACAGAAGCCTCCAGAATAGAGTGCCAATCACAGAAACCTCCATAATAAAGGGCCAACCAACAGTGCGTCTCCATAACAGTGTGCCAACCAACAATGCACCTCCATAACAGTGCGCCAACCAACAGTGTGTCTCCATAAATGTGTACCAACCAACAATGCGTCTCCATAACAGTGTGCCAACCAACAGTGCGTCTCCATAACAGTGTGCCAACCAACAGTGCGTCTCCATAACAGTGTGCCAACCAACAGTGCGTCTCCATAACAGTGTGCCAACCAACAGTGCGTCTCCATAACAGTGTGCCAACCAACAGTGCGTCTCCATAACAGTGTGCCAACCAACAGAGCGTCTACATAACAGTGTGCCCAAACCAACATGCGTTCCATAACAAATTGTGCCAAACCAACGTGCGTCTCCATAACAGTGGGCCAACACCACAGTGCATCTCCATAACAGTGTGCCAACCAACAGTGCGTCTCCATAACAGTGTGCCAACCAACAGTGCGTCTCCATAACAGTGTGCCAACCAACAGTGCGTCTCCATAACAGTGCGCCAACCACAGAAGCCTCCATAACAGTGTGCCAATCACAGAAACCTCCATAATAAAGGGCCAACCAACAGTGCGTCTCCATAACAGTGTGCCAACCACAGAAGCCTCCATAACAGTGTGCCAACCAACAATGCGCCTCCATAACAGTGTGCCAACCACAGAAGCCTCCATAACAGTGTGCCAACCAACAATGCGCCTCCATAACAGTGCGCCAACCACAGAAGCCTCCATAACAGTGTGCCAACCACAGAAGCCTCCATAACAGTGTGCCAACCAACAGTGCGTCTCCATAACAGTGTGCCAACCAACAGTGCGTCTCCATAACAGTGTGCCAACCACAGAAGCCTCCATAACAGTGTGCCAACCAACAATGCGCCTCCATAACAGTGTGCCAACCAACAGTGCGTCTCCATAACAGTGTGCCAACCAACAGTGCGTCTCCATAACAGTGTGCCAACCAACAGTGCGTCTCCATAACAGTGTGCCAACCAACAATGCGCCTCCATAACAGTGTGCCAACCAACAGTGCGTCTCCATAACAGTGTGCCAACCAACAATGCACCTCCATAACAGTGCGCCAACCACAGAAGCCTCCATAACAGTGTGCCAACCAACAGTGCGTCTCCATAACCGTGTGCCAACCAACAGTGCGTCTCCATAACAGTGCGCCAATAACAGAAGCCTCCATAACAGTGTGCCAACCACAGAAGCCTCCATAACAGTGTGCCAACCAACAGTGCGTCTCCATAACAGTGTGCCAACCACAGAAGCCTCCATAACAGTGTGCCAACCAACAATGCGCCTCCATAACAGTGTGCCAACCAACAATGCGCCTCCATAACAGTGTGCCAACCAACAGTGCGTCTCCATAACAGTGTGCCAACCAACAATGCACCTCCATAACAGTGTGCCAACCAACAGTGCGTCTCCATAACAGTGTGCCAACCAACAGTGCGTCTCCATAACAGTGTGCCAACCACAGAAGCCTCCATAACAGTGTGCCAACCACAGAAGCCTCCATAACAGTGTGCCAACCAACAGTGCGTCTCCATAACAGTGTGCCAACCACAGAAGCCTCCATAACAGTGCGCCAACCACAGAAGCCTCCATAACAGTGTGCCAACCACAGAAGCCTCCATAACAGTGCGCCAACCAACAGTGCGTCTCCATAACAGTGTGCCAACCACAGAAGCCTCCATAACAGTGTGCCAACCAACAGTGCGTCTCCATAACAGTGTGCCAACCAACAATGCGCCTCCATAACAGTGCGCCAACCACAGAAGCCTCCATAACAGTGTGCCAACCAACAATGCGTCTCCATAACAGTGCGCCAACCACAGAAGCCTCCATAACAGTGTGCCAACCACAGAAGCCTCCATAACAGTGTGCCAACCACAGAAGCCGCCATAACAGTGTGCCAACCAACAGGGGTTTCTCCATAACAGTGTGCCAACAACAGTGCGCTCCATAACAGTGTGCCAACCACAGAAGCCTCCATAACAGTGTGCCAACCAACAATGCGCCTCCATAACAGTGCGCCAACCACAGAAGCCTCCATAACAGTGTGCCAACCAAAGAAGCCTCCATAATAGAGGGCCAAAAAACAGTGCACCTCCAAAACAGTGTGCCAACCATAGAACCCTCCATAATAGTGTGCCAACCACAGAAGACTCCTTTATAGCGGGCCAACCAACAGAAGCCTACATAATAGAGGGCCAACCAACAGAAGTCCCCATAATAGAGGGCCAATCAACAGATGCCCCCATAATAGAGGACCAACCAACAGAAGCCTCCATAATAGAGGACCAACCAACAGAAGCCTCCATAATAGAGGACCAACCAACAGAAGCCTCCATAATAGAGGACCAACCAACAGAAGCCACCATAATAGAGGACCAAACAACAGAAGCCTCCATAATAGAGGACCAACCAACAGAAGCCTCCATAATAGAGGACCAACCAACAGTCGCCAACCACAGAAGCCTTCATTATAGCAGGCCAACCAAGAAAAGCCTCTATAACAGAAGACCAACCAAGAGAAGTCTTCATAATAGAGGGGCAACCAACAGAAGCCTCTATAATAGAGGACCAAGCAACAATGAGCCAACCAAAGGAATCTCCATAAGCGTGCCAGCCATAACAAAATAGAAGTGTTCAAGCCATAAAAAATATATACGTGTGCCAGCCATAAATACTATAAGTGTGCTAGCAATAAATATTATGTGTTTCACCCATAAAATATAAGTGTGCCAGTGATAAAAAAAAACCAACCCATAACAGTGTGCCAGCCAAATTAGCACTTGACGTACCAGACTTCTACTCTCGTCCACTCCCATTCGGTAATGACACTTATAAAATGCAGGGTAATCTTGTGGGAATGTTGAGGATGACTACGTGCCAATTAGGTCTTGTGGATTATAAATGCTCTCGTCTATGTACAAAGCTTCACCCTTGATATATGTATATATATTTTTTTGTCAATTTCTGAAAGCCTGCGTTTGTGCTCCCTTCATCCCCCAAAAAAATGCAACAGCGCACAAGGATGCGTGCTATCACCAGCCCTCTCTGGAAGGTGAAGGGTCCCGTCTAAACCTTATTCCCATCCCCTGTGGCCTACAAGCCACCTGCAAAGGGTCAAGAAAAGTGGTCCCTCTCCACTGAAGCTAGAGGAGACCCAGTTTGATCCTGGTATCAGTCTGGACAACCAAAGAGCTCAAAAACAAGAGCCAGGGTTGCAGTGGGTAAAAAAAATCTGAGGCCATAAATTCCTCCTCTAGATCTCAGGAGGGTCCTAAAAGGGCAACATAAGATAAATAGTAATGTGCACAGTGAATATACAAAATCCTCATATCCCCTATCTAGAATAGAGCTCTAAATGGAGGTGAGACGCTAAAGTCCAGTGCAATGTGCCATATACTCAAGTGGGGTCCACACCCAGTAAGTTCAGGCCACCCAGGGCCACCACTCCTGGAGACTTCACACCTTGACCTCTCAAACCCCCTGGAGACTTCACACCTTGACCTCTCAGACCCCCTGGAGACTTCACACCTTGACTTCTCAAACCCCCTGGAGACTTCACACCTTGACCTCTCAAACCCCCTGGAGACTTCACACCTCGACCTTTCATACCCCCTGGAGACTTCACACCTTGACATCTCAAACCCCCTGGAGACTTCCCCTGACCTCTCCAAACCCCCTGAAGACTTCACACCTGTACCTCTCAAACCCCCTGGAGACTTAACACCTTGACCTCTCAAACCCCCTGGAGACTTAACACCTTGACTTCTCAAACCCCCTGGAGACTTCACACCTTGACCTCTCAAACCCCCAGGAGACTTCACACCTTGACCTCTCAAACCCCCTGGAGACGTCACAGCTTGACCTCTCAAACCCCCTGGAGACTTCACACCTTGACCTCTCAAATCCCCTGGAGACATCACAGATTTCATCCTGGGGCCACCTGCAATCCACATATACAAAGTAGTCCTGCACTCACCCCTAAGTCAGTGGTCCCTGTCCACCACTGATAAGAACAGATACTACACTTGATCTTAGCCAAAAAGAATAACATCATATTATGGGGGAATAGATCATTTGACAGGTGCCTTTTCCCTGGAAGCTGCACTCCAGGCTGCACTCCAGTATATTAATGCAGTAAGGTATATAGTACTGAAGATGGTAAGGTATATAGTACTGAAGACGGTAAGGTATATAGTACTGAAGGCAGTAAGGTATATAGTACTGAAGGCAGTAAGGTGTATAGAACTGAAGGCGGTACGGTATATAGTACTGAAGGCGGTAAGGTGTATAGTACTGAAGGCATTAAGGTGTATAGTACTGAAGGCGGTAAGGTGTATAGTACTGAAGGCGTAAGGTAATTAGTACTGAAGGCGGTACGGTATATTGTACTGAAGGCGGTACGGTATATAGTACTGAAGGCAGTAAGGTATATAGTACTGAAGGCGGTAAGGTGTATAGTACTGAAGGCAGTAAGGTATATAGTACTGAAGGCGGTACGGTATATAGTACTGAAGGCAGTAAGGTGTATAGTACTGAAGGCAGTAAGGTATATAGTACTGAAGGCGGTACGGTATATTGTACTGAAGGCGGTCGGTATTGTATAAAGGGGGGTAAAGGTAAAAGTCTGAAGGAAAGAAAGGATAAATATAAAAGGCATTAAGGTTAAAGTACTGAAGGCAGTAAGGTTTTTGTAGAAGGTGGTACAAAATTTAGTATAAAGGCAGAAAGGTTAAGTACTGAAGGCGTAAGGATAAAGTACTGAAGGCAGTAAGGTATATGTACTGAAGGTGGTCGATGTATATACCTAAAGGGCCAGTAGGATAAAGTAATGGGCAGTAAGGTAAAAAGTACTGAAGGCATTTAGGTATATAGACTGAAGGGCGGTAAGGTATTTATAAAGGGGCTAAGGTAATTGTATGAAGGCAGTAAGGATAAAGTACAAAGGGCAGAAAGGTTTATAGTACTAAAGGGCGGTTAAGGTTATAGTATAAAGGGGTAAAGGATATAGTACTGAAGGCGTTAAGGTATATAGTACTGAAGGCGGTAAGGTATATAGTACTGAAGGCAGTAAGGTATATAGTACAGAAGGCAGTAAGGTATATAGTACTGAAGGCGGTAAGGTATAAAGTACTGAAGGCAGTAAGGTATATAGTACTGAAGATGTAAGGGTATATAGTACTGAAGGCAGTAAGGTATATAGTACTGAAGGCGGTAAGGTATAAAGTACTGAAGATGGTAAGGTATATAGTACTGAAGACGGTTAGGTATATAGTACTGAAGGCAGTAAGGTATATAGTACAGAAGGCAGTAAAGTATAAAGTACTGAAGGCAGTAAGGTATATAGTACTGAAGATGGTAAGGTATATTGTACTGAAGGCAGTAAGGTATATAGTACTGAAGACGGTAAGGTATATAGTACTGAAGGCAGTAAGGTATATAGTACTGAAGGCAGTAAGGTATAAAGTACTGAAGGCAGTAAGGTATATAGTACTGAAGGCGGTAAGGTATATAGTACTGAAGGCAGTAAGTGATATAGTACTGAAGGCAGTAGGGTAGATAGTACTGAAGGCATTAAGGTTTATAGTACTGAAGGCGGTAAGGTTTATAGTACTGAAGGTGGTACGGTATATAGTACTGAAGGCAGTAAGGTATATAGTACTGAAGGCCAATTTTCTATGAAGACGCGGTGACCCTGTGGCACAGATTGTTATCTTAGGTCCCTTAGAATCTGAACAGACAAGTTTGTAGGTCACCACTATTATTTCACAGGGCTCCTCTAGGTATACTGGGTTTTCCCAAGCTCTAAAAATGTGCTTGTAGGTCATTTTAGTTCGTGTGCCCCAGGGAGACAGCGACTGGTGGATGTGACTACGGTCTGTGTACAGCGCTACTGATATTTCAGTGCTATAGTCATAGCAACCCTTGGCCCATCGTTATGTAGGGATTTACTTGTCATAGCAAAATGAATGTAGCTCAGCTGCAAATTCGTGAAAACAGGCTTCTTCGCCCCCCACACCCTTTACTCCTGCTAGTTAAATATTTAGATTCCCACCCGGTGACAATAGTGGTCCTCACATGATAAATGCAACAATGGCAGAAGGCGTTTTCTACCGATAAATCTCGGGCGGGTCTCCTATACGCTGGTAACAGAATGTCTATGAATAGCCCCCAATGAAGGACATAAATGCTCCCCTGTAACCTCAATGACAAAGAGGGGTCACCACCAGTGTGGAAGAATACTATATCCTGCCCAAAAAGACCCAATGTACAAGGGGCATGTGTCACCAGAAGAAAAAAATCTTGCTGTTATGGATTGTTATCTATGAGATCAGGGGTCATTTGGTGGGTGAGGACTTCAGGGTCCTGTTCAGGATGTGGCCGGGTCAACAGCTTCAGGTTCACACTTCCTGTTCAGGCTGTGGGTGGTACTACAGCTTTAGAGTAACACTTCCTGTACAGGCTGTGGGTGGTACTACAGCTTTAGAGTAACACTTCCTGTACAGGCTGTGGGTGGTACTACAGCTTTAGGTAACACTTTCTGTACAGCTGTGGTGTATCAGCTTCAGAGTAACACTTCCTGTTCAGGCTGTGGGTGGTACTACAGCTTCAGAGTAACACTTCCTGTTAAGGCTGTGGGTGGTACTACAGCTTCATGCTCCCACTTTCTGTTCAGGCTGTGGGTGGGTCTACAGCTTCATGCTCCCACTTCCTATTCAGACTGTGGGAGGTTGTATAGTTTCAGGCTCTCTCTTCCTGTTCAGGCTGTGGATGGTTCTACAGCTTTAGGTTCACACTAGCTGTTCAGGAAGTGGGATGTTCTACAGCTTCAGGCTTTCACTTCAGGCTGTGGGTGGTTCTACAGCTTCAGGCTCCTTCCTGTTCAGGCTGTGGGCGGTTCCACAGTTTCAGGTACCCACTTCCTGTTCAGACTGTGGGCGGTTCTACAGCTTTAGGCTCTCACTTCCTGTTCAGACTGTGGATGGTTCTACAGCTTCAGGCTCTCACTTCCTGTTCAGGCTATGGGTGGTTCTACAGCTTTAGGCTCCAGCTTCCTGTTCAATCTGTGGACCGTTTCACAGCTTCAGGTACCCACTTCCTGTTCAGACTGTGGGTGGTTCTACAGCTTCAGGCTCTCACTTCCTGTTCAGACTGTGGGTGGTTCTACAGCTTCAGGCTCCCACTTCCTGTTCAGGCTGTGGCCAGTTCTACATCTTCAGGCTCTCTCACTTCCTGTTCAGGCTATGGGTGGTTCTACAGCTTCAGGCTCCCACTTCTTGTTCAGGCTGTGGCTGGTTCTACAGCAGTGACTGACATTTCAGCTCTGCCATTCTAGCTCAGCCTGTTAGAGGGACATTGGTGATGGAGAGGTCTAGACATTGTGTTGCCGATAAGTTACAGAAGAGAGTGACTTCACCATCCAAGTAGAAGATAAGAACTGATCTAACTCAAACTAAACAAAATTAGAACTGCAATGTATTTATTAATAGTCCTCATGTTTAAAGCTAATCAATGTGGTGAGAGTGTCCCTTTAAGTTTCCCCCCTGGACTTTACATTAGTAGAAGAAGGTCTCGTAGATACCCTGAGTGCTGAATATAGTGACAGGTGGTCTTTAACATACAGGGTAGTAATACCCCCTCAATGGGATTTGGGTGCCTATAGTTGTACTGTTTATGGAAATCTCATGGATATCCTACTTTTCGAGATCCAGCAGGTGACAAATGCCCCTCAGGGCCCTGATCATAAGAGACAGATAAAATACAAACCATCTCTTGCCAGGACAGAAGGGAGTGGCACAAGTGCGCTCTCAGGTGCTGGTTATTCCAGTGCTGCCCATAGAAATACCACACAGTCTGATGAGTCTTATCGCAACATCAATAACCAGGAATGTGAGAAGTGTCAGATGAGAACGACCTTCAACAATGCACTATGGAATTTAGGAATTTCCAGTTTTCAAAAAAAGTCTTTACCATAAGAGATTAGATACTAAAAATATTTTCATGGTGCAGCCCCCTCTCTTGCTTGTGGTCGTATCAGGTATTGCAGGACAGCAATACTTATTTGTGTAGTTAGATAGTTCCCAAAATTAAAGAGGCAAATGGAGGAGATAGAAAAAAAGGGAGTAATAAGGCTACTTATCCCCAATTATTAGGCAAATTCACCTGTATTTTAATGGCAGGACCTCACAATTCTACTCTAGACTTGGGTTTTCGTTGATTTTAGTTACTTTGTTGACTAACTAGATACAAAGCCACTTTCCTGCTCTATTCCTCTTCCAGGTCTGTCCCTCTTACTCAACTGGATTAAAGGTGTTGTCTCACAGAGCCAAGGCCAGCTTCAGATTTATGCATGCCATCTCCGGGTCAAGCTCTTCGAACTGCAGTGACATGAGAGCAGGAGATCTTATCTATAGAGCAGAGCGCTTCAGAGTTCAAAGTAAACAAAAGTTATTAATCCCCTTTGTTTGTTAGAGATAACACACTCTGTTCTCAAGTTGCCGTCTATCCTCTGGTGACGTCACTCCATGCTATCAGATAAGATAAAGAGCAGAGAGAGAAGGGGAGAGCAGGACGGTAATTAGAGAAACCTGTGTGCAATCAGAGGAGAGAGAGAAGGTGAGAGCAGGACGATAACCAGAGAAACCTGTGTGCACTCAGAGCAGATAAGACAGAGCAGAGAGAGAAGGGGAGAGCAGGACGGTAACCAGAGAAACCTGTGTGCACTCAGAGCAGAGAGAGAAGGGGAGAGCAGGACGGTAACCAGAGAAACCTGTGTGCACTCAGAGCAGATAAGACAGAGCAGAGAGAGAAGGGAGAGCAGGATGGTAACGAGAGAAACCTGTGTGCACGTAGAGCAGAGAGAGAAGGGGAGAGCAGGACGGTAAAGAGAAAACCTGTGTGCACTCAGAGCAGATAGACAGAACAGAGAGAGAAGGGGGGCAGGACAGTAACCAGAGAAACTGTGTGCACTCAGAGCAGAGAGAAGGGGTAAGAGCAGACAGTACCAGAGAACCTGTGTGCGCTCAGAGCAGAGAGAGAAGGTGATAGCAGGACAGTAACCAGAGAAACCTGTGTGCACTCAGACCAGAGAGAGAAGGGGAGATGTAGGACGGTAACCAGAGAAAACTGTGTGCACTCAGAGCAGAGAGAGAAGGGGAGAGCAGGACGGTAAACCAGAGAAACCTGTGCACTCAGAGCAGATAAGACAGAGCAGAGAGAGAAGAGGAGAGCAGGACGGTAACCTAGAGAAGACCTGTGGTATCAGAGCAGATAAGACAGAGCAGAGAGAGAAGAGGAGAGCAGGACGGTAACCAGAGAAACCTGTGTGCACTCAGAGCAGATAAGACAGAGCAGAGAGAGGGGAGAGCAGGGCGGTAACCTTGAGAAACCTGTGTGCACTCAGAGCAGATAAGACAGAGCAGAGAGAGAAGAGGAGAGCAGGACGGTAACCTGGAGAAACCTGTGTGCACTCAGAGCAGATAGACAGGCAGAGAGAGAAGGGGAGAGCAGGACGGTAACCAGAGAAAACCAGTGTGTGCACTCAGAGCATAGACAGGGCAGAGAAGAGGGAGAGCAGGACGGTAACCAGAGAAACCTTGTGCACACTCAGAGCAGAGAGAGGAGAGCAGGACGGTAATCAGAGAAACCTGTGTGCACTCAGAGCAGATAAAATCTCTCTTACCTCCTCAACAAAGCAAAATAAAGCAATATATTTGGAAAAAGTCTTCATTTACCCTTCCCTACATATTGAAAGCTAATCTTTCAGACAACCCCTTTAATGCACAGTAATTAATATGCTTACATGGAGATAGGAGGGGCCACATAATAGCCCACATTTTCCCATAATTACAGCTTTGTTTTTTTGTGTTACTGGTAAGCAGTGTAATATAGCACATATTCAATTATATCAGTTTAGCCAGATTTTCCTTCTTAAGAATCCAGTAAGATTTTTACCCATCATGATAGAAGCTTTATCTCAGACCTGCACAAGTTGGCAGGATGTGGGGGCAGGGAGTACTTATGGAAAGCGAGGGAACATGCCCAAACCGAATGGTAGCGGCCCCAAAACATCCTGTATCGCCCATTTTGAGACGTGGCTTGCACAAGCCCAGTCCCTTTGTGGGCCATTACAGGCCGCCAGAAACCCTTTGGTGGGTTGCATGCTGCCAGCATGTGAAAGGCAGACAAAATTGCTTTTTTTCACTGTAAGCAGAGACGTTGGCATCACATCGCTCCTCCTGGCGACTGAATTCTGACTAATCAGGTCCCTGATTAATATTTCCCTAATTAAGGGTTGTCTGTGGTCCAAGCCCATGATCATCTCAATGGCTCGCCCACACGATGAGAATTTCAAGTCGGAATCCATGCGGAATGTAAATCATCCCCATTGATCTCAATAGAAAATATGCATCGTCGTTCATACAACGCGGATTTTGTCAGTTGGTTTCTTACAGTAAAAAAAAAAAACTTAGAACATGTTCATTCTTCCGTCACCTTTCACATAAAAAAAGCGTCCAAAACATTTATATATTGGATCCGCATCCAAAACCCATTAGAGATGAATGGGACTCTAAGGGCTTGTCCCCACGGTCCGGGTTGTCACCCGGTTTTACAGACGGTGAACCTGTAAACCAGGTGTCAACCTTTAACACGGACCTTAATTGAAAATGTATAAAGCAGTCCACGGATTTTCCGCTGGACCGTTTTTTACACCGCCGGCGGTCCAAAAAACATTGAGCATGTACATTCTTCCGCCCAGTTTTCAGTCAATGTCAATGCGAAGGGTGAGGCTTTCTCTGCAAACCGCGGACAAAAGCCGTACCCCTGTGTGCTGTGTACACGGCCCCAAACGGCAGTGTGAAAATACCGTCCGGATTCTGATTAAGGAATCCGTACGGTATTTTGTCGCCTTTGACATGGTTTTGGGGGATGGCTCTGCTCACGGTTTGTGGATTCGCCCGTCCCCCTCAACCATTGACATGCACATCTTCCGCCCGGTCTTCGGTTGAAGATGTTCTAAGTTTTTAGGAACGCCAGAGGTGTAAAAAAAAACTGTCCGGCAGAAAATCCGTTCAGTGGGGACTGCTGCACGGATTTTCTATTAAAGTCTCTGCAGACAGTTGACAGTCGGTTTTCAAATCCGAAAACCGTCTCAATATCCAACCAATAACCCTGCCGTGTGGACGGGCCCTAAGGGAAAACCCACATGAAATATTTGTTGAAAACCACGTCGTCCGACACAGTTTTTAGCAGTAGAATCCAATGAGTAAATTTAACTTCTCGTTTGGATGTACCCTTATACAGCAAAGGTGATAAAAATACACTGGCTGAGGGTCCGACCACTGGGAGCCCCACCTAGCATAAGATCAGGGGTCAGGAATCCCACCATTTCAATAGAGTGCTGGTTAAGCTCTATCGAGCTCTGGGCGACAGACCGAGCACCGTGTACATTGATGGAAGCCCAAGAAACTTTACATCTAAGATCTATCCACAGCAATAAAGTATATAACCCAGAGTTATTACTGTAGTTGGAAGAGGAGCTGTAATAATTCCCATGTAGTGAGCTCCCTCTAGTGGTAGCTGCAGGCAGATAGGCTCTCATCATATAGCGGTGGGATGGGATACAGAGGATTTGGGCTAATGGGCATAACTATAGCAGCAGTAGCCATGGCAGCGGCTATGGAGACCAAAGGCTCAAGAACATTGCACCTCTGTGTAGGGAACAAGAAGTTTGTGATCTAGCGCTATGATGTGGGTCCTCTGATATATGGCGATATTCTTTATACTTATTGCTTCCTATGCTGCTGTTTCCGGTCATTGGGTGTCGGGGTCCATTTCATTTTGCTTTAGGGCTCAACGGATTCTAATTACACCCAACCCCTGTAATGATGGGCTATAAAGATGACCATGTTAAGTGGCCGATCATTTCAGAATTAGAGCTCAGGGCCTACAGCTCTGGAAAAGGATGCAATAAAGTTTCAGGTATGGTCTGCACAAAAAGTATTACACGATGGAAGGTCCAGAGCCCATGATCCAGTGTCGGACCGGGGGCCCACTAGCAGAGTTGGTTCTTGGGGTCCACGAGCAGACTTGGTTCTTGGGGTCCACGAGCAGACTTGGTTCTTGGGGTCCACGAGCAGACTTGGTTCTTGGGGTCCACGAGCAGACTTGGTTCTTGGGGTCCACGAGCAGACTTGGTTCTTGGGGTCCACGAGCAGACTTGGTTCTTGGGGTCCACGAGCAGACTTGGTTCTTGGGGTCCACGAGCAGACTTGGTTCTTGGGGTCCAGGGAGCATCTTGGTTCTTGGGGTCACGAGCAGACTTGGTTCTTGGGGTCCACGAGCAGACTTGGTTCTTGGGGTCCACGAGCAGACTTGGTTCTTGGGGTCCACGAGCAGACTTGGTTCTTGGGGTCCACGAGCAGACTTGGTTCTTGGGGTCCACGAGCAGACTTGGTTCTTGGGGTCCACGAGCAGACTGGTTCTTGGGGTCCACGAGCAGACTTGGTTCTTGAGGTCCACGAGCAGACTTGGTTCTTGGGGTCCACGAGCAGACTTGGTTTTGGGGTCCACGAGCAGACTTGGTTCTTGGGTCCACGAGCAGACTTGGTTCTTGGGGTCCACGAGCAGACTTGGTTCTTGGGGGTCCACGAGCAGACTTGTGTTCTTGGGGCCCACGAGCAGACTTGGTTCTTGGGGTCCACGAGCAACTTGGTTCTTGGGTCCACGAGCAGACTTGGTTCTTGGGGTCCACGAGCAGACTTGGTTCTTGGGTCCACGAGCAGACTTGGTTCTTGGGGGTCACGAGCAGACTTGGTTTCTTGGGTCCACGAGCAGACTTGGTTCTTGGGGTCCCACGAGCAGACTTTGGTTCTTGGGGTCCACGAGCTGACTTGGTTCTTGGGGTCCACGAGCAGACTTGGTTCTTGGGGTCCACGAGCAGACTTGGTTCTTGGGGCCCACCAGTGGAGTTGATACTTGGGGCTCACCAGTGGATTTGGTTATTGGGGCTCACCAGTGGATTTGGTTATTGGGGCTCACCAGTGGATTTGGTTATTGGGGCTCACCAGTGGATTTGGTTATTGGGCCACCAGTGGATTTGATTATTGGGGCTCACCAGTGGATTTGGTTGTGGGATCCATCAGTGGAGTTGGTTCTGGGATCCATCAGTGGAGTTGATTCTTGGGGTCCACCCTACAGCTACTATGTATGACTACACACGCCTTTTGCTTTCTGACTCTCTTTGCCTCTCTAGCTGAAAAACTGCCCAGGCCTGCTATGCTGAGGGGCCCACCTGGTTACTAGTGTACAAGTCTGCGCCTGATAACCAATACTAGCTGCGGGATGTGACCCTTCTCAGTTCCCCCCTGGTGACCAGTCAATGCTTCTGCTATAGAACAGACTTCCTCTGCTTACTCCAGGCTTGTTTTAAGTCTCTGACCGCAGTGATTACATTCAATATATTGCTGAGATAACAGGAAGATTTGTCATTTAGGTTCCTGGGAAAGCTGTGTGATAACTTAGGTTCTTTGCCAGATAAAAGGCACGGCATGCAACAGTTCACAGAAGAGGACAACATAGGAAGCCAGGTACCTAGCTTTATTTTAGGAGGATACTGCATGTTCTCTTATATTTGCTCTATAGTTAAAGCTCCTCTTTGCTACTTAGTGATTCACGAGTACCACCTTCTGTTCACAATAGGGTAATACACCCTCCCCACTGCTGTATTCTGCTGTAACCTCAGGTGACCAAGCCTTGCTTTTTGCTAGGTCTGTATATACCCACCACCTGGCGCCTAGTTTTTGGTAATTTTACACCTATTCTCATTGTCGCCTATTGGAGACTACACGGAGGGCAGTGGCTTGGAATGGGGGGCACCTGATAGATTTGTAACTATGGAAAAAAAAGTAATGATGCCACCCAAAATGGCAGGACGCGTGGGTCAGTGCTGATCTGCACCACTCGGCTTAACAGCTAGAGTCCCAGAAAATCCCTCTCATAAAGAGGAACAATCGCCCTGGAAAGGGCGGCCCCTCATATCAGTGACTGTCCCTATAGACAGCTGTTAAAGGGGTTGTCTCACTACAGGGATTGCTGCTTTTTATGTTAAAGATCTTGTAAAAACAAGTCACTTTGCAATATGTGTCCATTAACAGTGTCCTACCTATTCCTAAATATCCCCTCTTGTATGGGCTGCATCAGCTCCTCAGGTCACTATAGCTACGGACATGTTCGATCTCTCCTGATAGGCGGTCAGCACTGGTTGCTACAGCTACCGGCCTGTTTGATCTCTCCTGATAGGCTGCCAGCACTGGTCGCTATAGCTACAGACGTGTTTGATCTCTCCTGTTAGGTTGTCAGCACTGGTTACTATAGCTACCGACCTGTTCAATCTCTCCTGATAGGCTACCAGCACTGGTTGCTATAGCTACAGACCTGTTCGATCTCTCCTGATAGGCTGCCAGCACTGGTCGCTAAAGCTACAGAACTGTGCAATCTCCCCTGAAAGGCTGCCAGCGCTGATCGCCATAGCTACAGACCTGGTGTCCTCAGCAGCTCATCATTGCAGGCCAGTAGCAGCCAGTAGAAACCAGTAAAGCCAGTAAACCCCCCTCTGAATTAAAAAATGAAACCAGGAGGTAAGATGAATCGATGTAGTGAGACCACCCTTTTAAGCCCTATGGGCTCAACCAAATACCGTCCTAACACGTTTCCCCTATGATTATGTTTTCCTGGTTCATCAAGACACCTAGACAGACAGCTCAAAGTATACCCGCTAAGAGGAGATGATCATTAGTGTCCTACTGATGACGAGGAGAAAAGTCAACGGAAACTTTCTCCTATATATAGGGCTTTCCCAAACCTCCCCCTTGTAAAAACTTACAGTGATGGTAATTAAAGGGGTATATCCATGTATATCTATGTTGCATTTGGCGTCTGCAAAATCAAACTGCGCATGCGCCAAAACAGGACTACACATGAGCCTTCATCATCCACGTGTATGTAACTTAAAAGATGGCGCTTAATATTCAAAAGCAGGTGCTGCGCATGCGCCTGTACTGCGTGGGTATGGGATATATGGAGCTTCAAAAATGGGGCCTTCTACCTAAAAGAAGAAACTGCGCATGCGATTGCTATGCGAGCGCCAAGATAATACTACAGATGCACCAACATCATACTGTATGGATTTTTTTTATTTTTTTTTATTATATTTTTATTAAGATTTTCAACAAAATAATGGGTGTTCATGAAAAATTGAAAATACAATAATGTAACAGTATCATACATATCGAGAAACTTACAACACATGAACATAATCAAAGGACAATGTTGCTACATTTCTTACAGAGATTACTGCAAGCAATTAAATTAAAAAAAAAAACTATTAAAGTGTCCTTTTGGTATGGTTTACGGTCTTTCCTCCATTGCAGGATACCCTATTCAATAACATTCCAGGCTATTCCCAAAACGGTTCTCTGTAGCCGTTCTGGTATCTTTAGTAATCATACAAACTCTAGAGAACGTAAAACTTAACAAAAAATGAACTAGCAAAACTATAATGCCTTAGGTGTCACGCTTTCAAGATCCCCTATGAGAAGCCGGAGTGGTAATTTTAGAAGAGTCTACCTCAATGCTCTCCAGGTCTTGCGTCTCCTTGTAATAAATTTTCGCCACTGAAGGGGAGGTACAGACCTCTAAAATGTTACAATTTATGGTTCCCTAAGTTGCCCGCTGCCTCATTTTCCAAATACCATTTGGTATTCCTAAAAGGAATCACAATTTGGACCAGCTCTTCTCTATTGAGGAATTTTGCAATGAAGGGGCCCCATTTATCAAAAAATTTCTCAGTTTTGGTATATTTTGCTGACTCTGTCTCTAAGCGCTACATGTGCATATATTTTTTGACCTGTGTCCATACATCTAGTAGCGTAGGTACATGGTCATCTATCCATCTACTTAAAAGACAACGTTTCGCGGCCAGTAAAGTAACATGGAGCAACTGTATGGATTTTAAACATAATATATATGGGACCCCAATAAACGGAACATATAACATTTCCACACATTACAGGCTTGCACAAAAGTCTAGCACAGGCCGCTTGCAGCCCGCAAACTAATTTCTAGGGGCCCGCAAACTGGACTACATAGGAGTGTGGCTTTGCAATCTATGCCCCAAAATGGGTGTGTCTACTAAAGTTAAAGGGGTTGACCAACAAATGAAACTTATTGTTTAAGGGGCTGTCTCACTACAAAGAATAGTAATTGAAAACTTTTTCTAAATACGTTCTTCTCTTGATTTTTCCCTGGTCAGGAGATCAGAGAGATTTATCTGCTCTAAGTGCACACAGGTTTCTCTGGTTACCGTCCTTCTCTCCCTTCTCTCTCTGCTCTGAGTGCACACAGGTTTCTCTGGTTACCGTCCTGCTCTACCCCTTCTTCTCTGCTCTGAGTGCACACAGGTTTCTCTGGTTACCGTCCTGTTCTCCCCTTCTCTCTCTGCTCTGTATTATCTGCTCTGAGTGCACACAGGTTTCTCTGGTTACCGTCCTGCTCTCCCTTTTCTCTCTCTGCTCTGTCTTATCTGCTCTGAGTGCACACAGGTTTCTCTGGTTACCGTCCTGCTCTCCCCTTCCTCTGCTCTGAGTGCCACAGGTTTCTCTGGTTACGTCCTGTCTCCCTTCTCTCTGCTTGAGTGCACAAGGTTTCTCTAGGTTACCATCCTGCTATCCTCTTCTCTCTGCTCTGAGTGCACACAGGTTTCTCTGGTTACCGTCCTGCTCTCCCCTTCTCTCTCTGCTCTGAGTGCATACAGGTTTCTCTGGTTACAGTCCTGCTCTCCTCTCTTCTCTCTCTGCTCTGTCTTATCTGCTCTGAGTGCACATAGGGTTCTCTGGTTACCATCCTGCTGTCCCCTTCTCTCTGATCTGTCTTATCTGCTCTGAGTTCACACAGGTTTCTCTGGTTACCGTTCTGCTCTCTCCTTCTCTCTCTGCCCTGTCTTATCTGCTCTGAGTGCACACAGGTTTCTCTGGTTACCGTCCTCACTGCTCTGTCTTATCTGCTCTGAGTGCACACAGGTTTCTCTGGTTACCGTCCTGCTCTCCCCTTCTCTCTCTGCTCTGAGTGCACAAAGGTTTCTCTAGGTTACCGTCCTTCTCTCCCCTTCTCTCTCTGCCTTATCTGCTCAGAGTGCACACAGGTTTCTCTGGTTACCGTCCTGCTCTCCCCTTCACCAGAGGACCCGCGGCAACTTCAGAACAGAAGTGTTATTTCTAACAAAACAGAGTAATTAATTTTGATTGTTTACTCTGAAGTTTTCTGCACTTTAGATTACATCTCCTGCTCTCATCTAATACAAATATCAGTGGCACACTAAAGACTAAGTAAAACCTCAAGGTATATAGAAATATTGGAAATGCATTACTGCTAAGGAAAATATGAAAACCTGGGACTCTTAGTTTACAGTATTTGATCAAAGATTGTATTAAGCTCACCTCCCAAAACGTCAAGGGGATCCCAGAGCAGGTGAGTCCCTACACTAAATATGTTACCTCACTAGGCGTCAATCCAGACTGCAACTTCAGGGTATGGTAGGAACTAGCAATTGAATTATCCTGCACTGGTTTAAAAGAGGCAGCTGAGTGCAGCAAGCCAATGAGATCGCCAATCTCAAATGAACTACAAAACATACTTTGGCTCTGCACATATAAAATATATTCTGAAAAACACAAGCATAGGTGCACACTGAAAAGGCAATATATACATCTAATACAAATATCAGTGGCACACTAAAGACTAAGTAAAACCTCAAGGTATATAGAAATATTGGAAATGCATTACTGCTAAGGAAAATATGAAAAACCTGGGACTCTTAGTTTACAGTATTTGATCAAAGATTGTATTAAGCTCACCTCCCAAAACGTCAAGGGGATCCCAGTGCAGGATAATTCAATTGCTAGTTCCTACCATACCCTGAAGTTGCAGTCTGGATTGACGCCTAGTGAGGTAACATATTTAGTGTAGGGACTCACCTGCTCTGGGATCCCCTTGACGTTTTGGGAGGTGAGCTTAATACAATCTTTGATCAAATACTGTAAACTAAGAGTCCCAGGTTTTTCATATTTTCCTTAGCAGTAATGCATTTCCAATATTTCTATATACCTTGAGGTTTTACTTAGTCTTTAGTGTGCCACTGATATTTGTATTAGATGTATATATTGCCTTTTCAGTGTGCACCTATGCTTGTGTTTTTCAGAATATATTTTATATGTGCAGAGCCAAAGTATGTTTTGTATCTCCTGCTCTCATGGCAGTGCATTTAGAAGAGATGTGAATACGGAACTGATATGCTAATCACTGCCTGGACAGGAAGTGTGAATCTGAAGCTGCCTGTAGCTCTGTGAAACTGCATGTTTAGACATCCCTTCTAAATAAAAAAAAATGTACACTTACCTCCATTTCCCCCGCCGCTGCCACTTTGGAGCTCCCTAGGACCCACTCCTCTTCAATTCTAAGTTCTCATCCTGACACACAGGAGAGGCTCCATTTTAAGTGAATGGAGCATGAGCATTGGGACGAGAAGCCAGGAGTAAGGAGGAGCAGATCCTGGGGAGCTCCAAAGTGGCAGCGGCGGGCAACGGGAAGTAAGTAAAACCTTTTATTTTTTTTACCCCCAATAAACAATTATTTTTATTTCCTGGACAACCCCTTTAAGGCGGCTCTTCCTAGGAATATCATTGGGGCATTCACGGTGTTTGATAACATTATGTAGGCACTGAATGTGTCTGATAATGTTAAGGGGAACATTATTGGGAGCACTGATGTATAGTATTTGAGTTTTGACTGTGCAGGTAACATGATAGGGGTGGACAAGTTGCCTGACAATGTTATGGGAGCACCAACCTTGCTTGATAATATTAGAGGGCACTGATGCACCCTGGCAAGGTCATAGGGACCACTTCATGTGGGTGTGTTTGGTCTTGCCTAAATGTTGCTTTCATGACATTGCATAAATCTTTTCTATGAATAGCCCATATTGTCCCTATCCCAAACCAAGCAGTAAACTATGTCGTCTTATTAGTGTAGAGTCTTCAGCACAAAAAACCTTTGAGCGTCTTGTTTGGGTGGAACAAGTGAGCGGGATTAGAAGGTCGCGGGATTAAGGGCTGGAATCACAGTCGGCTACAAGAACCTGCATTATAATGTCAGAAGTTTACTGGGGCCGTGGCACAGGCAGGACCGCCGCCGGACGAGTGAGGATTATCCTGGTCCCTGCACGCCAGCACACGGTCGCAGCAGCAGAACAGCCATCTTTTCCATTGGGCACACTAGGCAGTTGCCAGGGGGCCCCACAAGTATAGGGGCCCAAAGTGGTCTATGTATGTCATAGTAATACAAAAAACATACCAAGGAAGCTGAGGTTGACTTGGCTTAGATAACTGTTTGTCTGTTTTTAGGATTTGAAATAGTTACAAACCATGATAGAGCAGGGAGCCAAAGGCTTCCTGCCCTGCTAAATAGTCATGTAGGCTGCAGGCGCCCAGACATAAGTGGCGTGATAATATGAGTGTGCTCGAGGCATGGCCAAGTGTGATGTCATGTATTTGGGAAGAGCCCACTGCAGTGCTATGCCCAGGGGCCCATAATTCTGTTAAGACACCTCTGCCTGTGCCCTACAGAGCGGTGAGGTCAACGGGGACCAGAGAGTCAAAATTAGATCACAGCTCATATAAGGCACCAAGGGGAACAGCCATGACAGTTGGGGGCGTGGCTTAAAGGGGAACTTTGGTGAAAAATGATGTTTGGAGTCAGACCGGTCTCTTCTAGCAATCTGCCTTATAAATCACCTATTGGAATCGTCAATGGTTGTTGCTTAGCAACCATTGATGCATGTCCTGGGTGACCACAGCTGACCACCATCTTCACCTGTAAATTTCCTATTCCTGTTTACCCAGGGATGCAATGTACGGAGGCAGCGCAATTGGGGTTGTGCCAGATTTGTAGTCGTAGTCATGAAATAAAGGGCATGGTTATGCAAACATGGGCATATACCAAGGTCCCAGGTAGTCAATGCAGTTTAACGCCATGCAGTTGTCCGCAAGGTTTTCAAATGAACTGTTTATTGTCTATCGATGAGCGGCCATTGTTAAAGAGGTGTTCCCACCAAAGACTTTGATGGCAGATTTTATCACGCCATCAAAGCCTGGGACTCCTATCTCTGAAAACCCCGCAACCCCTTTAAAACCCCACAACCCCTTTAAATGGATACACCAGTTTAGCATTAAATTGCCCTTGTATATGTGTATCCAAAAATATTCATCTTACAAGCCTTTCCACAAAGTAAATCCCCTCTTATAGATATACTAGTAAAAATTACCGCCACACCACGACCACCTATTACTACCCCACAGAGAGTAAATAATACCATCATGGGTGTGACTATAGAAGCAGCAGCTGCTATGGGACTCACTGAGGGGCAGAAACATTGTACCTTTTTGTTGGGAATAACATGTTGGTGACTTTCTGACCTCTAGCACTATAACGTGGGTTCTCTAATGAGTTCTAGTTACGCCCCTGCATACTACCTTGTCATTGCTGATCAAAATACACTCTACAAAGACTAATATTACTGCCATTTTGTAACTGAATAAAACCACCATGTAGGAGGCATATACCGGATCCACAGAGACTCTCATCACACTGGGAAGCACAGTGGCTCAGAAGTTAGGACAGTGCAGCATGGTGGCTCAGTGGTTAGCACAGTGCAGCATGGTGGCTCAGTGGTTAGCACAATGCAGCAAGGTGGCTCAGTGGTTAGCACAGTGCAGCAGATGGTGGCTCAGTGGTTAGTACAATGCATAACAGTGACTCAGCGGTTAGCGCAGTGCAGCACGGTAGTTAAGCAGTTAGCACAGTGCAGCAGATGATGGCTCAGTGGTTAGCGCAGTGCAGCTCGGTAGTTAAGCAGTTAGCACAGTGCAGCAGATGTTGGCTCAGCGGATAGCGCAGTCCATCACTGGGGCTCAGTGGTTAGCGCAGTGCAGCACTGGGGCTCAGTGGTTAGCGCAGTGCAGCACTGGGGCTCAGTGGTTAGCTCAGTGCAGCACTGGGGCTCAGTGGTTAGCGCAGTGCAGCACTGGGGCTCAGTGGTTAGGGGCAGTGCAGCACTGGGGCTCAGCGGATAGCGCAGTGCAGCACTGGGGCTCAGAGGATAGCTCAGTGCAGCACTGGGGCTCAGCGGATAGCGCAGTGCAGCACTGGGGCTCAGAGGATCGCGCAGTGCAGCACTGGGGCTCAGCGGATAGCGCAGTGCAGCCCTGGTGCTCAGTGGTTAGCACAGTGCAGCACTGGGGCTCAGCGAATAGCACAGTGCAGCCCAGTGTCTCAGTGGTTAGCGTAGTACAGCCCTGGTGTTCAGTGGATAGCACAGTGCAGCACTGGGGCTCAGTGGTTAGCGTAGTACAGCCCTGGTGTTCAGTGGATAGCACAGTGCAGCACTGGGGCTCAGCGGATAGCACAGTGCAGCCCAGTGTCTCAGTGGTTAGCGTAGTACAGCCCTGGTGTTCAGTGGATAGCACAGTGCAGCCCAGTGTCTCAGTGGTTAGCGTAGTACAGCCCTGGTGTTCAGTGGATAGCGCAGTGCAGCACTGGGGCTCAGCGGATAGCGCAGTGCAGCACTGGGGCTCAGTGGTTAGTACAGTGCAGCACTGGGGCTCAGCGGATAGCGCAGTGCAGCACTGGGGCTCAGTGGTTAGCACAGTGCAGCAGATGATGGCTCAGCGGATAGCGCAGTGCAGCCCTGGGGCTCAGTGGTTAGCACTGTTGCCTTGCAGCCCTGGGCCCCGAGTTGAACTCCCATCAACATTTGCAAGGAATTTGTATGGTCTCCCTGTGTTTTTCCAGGTTCTCTGGTTTTCCCCAAAACACCCACAAACTGATAGGCTTATCTGGAATTTAGACTGTGAGCCCCAATGGTGAACCAACATGAATAACGACAATTTCTGTACAGCGCTGTGGTATATTACAGCGCTATATAAGGTAGAGTAACAGACGAGAGGATGAAATCCAGTCACTTACAGATTGCAGTCGTTCACTTTTCCTTTTCTTTCTCATCCGGGCCATGAAGACTTCTTCCTGACAATGCTCGGCGGCACAGATTCCCATCAAGGCCATCATCTGACTTGTGTCTATGAATTATACAAATATCTAAAGTCAATTCTAGCCACTACATACGTAAAACCACAAAAAATACACCCAATGACACAGTCAACCCTGCTACATCAGAAAAATTCAGCTCTGCTACATCCGCTTCGAAACAGTTTTTTTTTTTCTTTCTTCTCATCTGAAGAGAAAACTCTTAGCGGAATGACGTGTAATTAGTCAGATCTGCCAAACACTTCTGAATCACATTACATGTGCCCTGGCGGAGGCAGCGTGTAAATTCTGTAATCCGGCCAGGGAAATGATGAGCCACATAGTGACAGCTGCTTCATTTCTAGCCACCTACTCCTGACAGTGCGGAAGAGCTGGAGCGGCCGACTGCCCCCATACGCAGCACAAGAGGCTGAGTATATTCGGAATTCTGTGCCCATAGGTTTCAGAAAATATCTATGGAGAGGTTGGGGCTCCTTCACTTCCAGAGAGTGTGACATTCTGCCTGCCCACAGCCACCATTAGGGGGTGCTCCTTCACTGCCAGAGAGTGTGAAATTCTGCCTGCGCACTACCACCACTAGGGGGAGCTCCTTCACTACCAGAGAGTGTGAAATTCTGCCTGCGCACTACCACCACTAGGGGGAGCTCCTTCACTACCAGAGAGTGTGAAATTCTGCCTGCGCACTACCACCACTAGGGGGAGCTCCTTCACTACCAGAGAGTGTGAAATTCTGCCTGCCCACAGCCACCATTAGGGGTGAGCTCCTTCATTCCCAGAGAGTGTGAAATTCTGCCTGCCCACAGCTACCATTAGGGGGAGCCCCTTCACTGCCAGAGAGTGTGAAATTCTGCCTGCCCACAGCTACCATTAGGGGGAGCCCCTTCACTGCCAGAGAGTGTGAAATTCTGCCTGCGCACTACCACCACTAGAGGGACCTCCTTCACTCAAACATAGTGTGAAATTCTGCCTGCCCACAGCCACCATTATGGGTGAGCTCCTTCATTCCCAGAGAGTGTAAAATTCTGCCTGGCCAGGGCCACCATTAGGGGGGAGCTCCTAAAAAACCAGAGAGGGTGGTGCTCTGCCGGGCCATGGCCACCATAAGGGGGCGCTCCTTCACTACCAGAGAGAATGAAATCCTGCCTGCCTACAGCCACCTCTAAGGGGAGCTCCTTCATTCCCAGAGAGTGTGAAATTCTGCCTGCCCACGGCCACCACTAGGTGGAGCTTATGAGACAATGGATTAATGAATCATGGCCTGAGAAAAATTGAAGACCTATCCTAAGGATAAGCCATTAATATTGGGTCTTTGGGGGTCCAATTGTCTGCACCCCTGACGATCAGCTATTTAGCCCCTAACATTTAACCCAGTGATACATCATAATGCCAGAAAGTGGGATATGAAGTATACTCAATTCCTGAGCCCGCTCTATACACGGCTGATTCTATTATTATGCCCAGGACCTGCCACTATAATCAAGGATCGGAGACCGCTTTGACCCCAGATTCTTAACCTGAATGAGGAATGGTGCTATGTACCAGTCCTCCACCTGACTGACCAAGTACGCAGGGTGTTGAATGGTTGTAATTGCAGCTGGGAGTCTCATAAAGGCCTCCATAGCTGCCATGATACTTCTCCTACTACACCGTACCATAGGCAGAATGTAACAGGTGAGCCATACTTGTCCACCATAAATTTTAATATGTGTGTATGTATACATATATATATATATAATATATATATATATATATATATAAATATTTATACAATATATAATATTATAATATATATATTAATATATAGACAATTCTCTCTCTCTCTCCCCCTCTCTCTCTTCTCTTAATATATATACACATAAATATATATATCTAATATATTATATACACACACAACATAAACACATTTTTAAATATAATATAGCGGAACAGAATACAATCAGTCAAGAGTATATGGTGGGAGCGTGCAAATACATTACTAAGTGTAAAAAACAACAACATACCAATAGTTATCCCTTAATGGGATTAAAAAAAAGTGTGGAAATAAAATCAAATAAATAATAAAAATAAACATTTAATTAAAAAAAACTGTCCAGACATTACACAAAAAAACCCCTGCACATATTAGGTCTCCACCTGTAGAATGAATCTAACAGGTGATTAAGGGGAACATGTATGATTGGAGTTATTGCTGGTTTTCTGGCGTATAATGCGCCTTTCTGTGCCGACTCCGCTGTCGGACGCGCCTCCTCTATGTGTTAGGCGCATTAGGTGCAAGATTCGTCACTTTCTTTTTCAATAAGCTTTATAGTAGACATCCAATATTAACAAAGCAAACATTTATACAAACATAAAAATGTAAGAACATATTACATACAACATGTCTCTTTTCTGTCTGATATCTAATAGTAAACTACTGACAAGGTGTTGAGAAAGAGCAAATATAAAAGAACAGTTCAGCTCTTGCCATAGGTATTTTCCTGTAAGTTCCTACACCTCTCCAGTCATGTCCCTCATCACTCGCAAAAGCAAGGTCTAGCAGGAGAGCAGCAGGAAACATACCTGCCTATATATGATGTTCTAACCTTATCAGTTATCTCAGCCCCGGAACAAGTGTTTAGAGAAGAGAGAAAAGAAAAAAGAAACCAAAAAAAAAAACAACAACAATGAAAAAACACACAAAAAAACAAGGAACTTAAAGGGGTTGTCTCACTACAAGGATTGCTGCTTTTTATGTTAAAGATCTTGCAAAAACAAGTCACTTTGCAATATGTGTCCATTAACAGTGTCCTGCCTATTCCAGATATCCCCTCTTGTATGGGGTGCATCATCCTCAAGTCACTATAGCTACAGACCTGTTCTCTCTCTCCTGATAGGCTGCCAGCACTGGTCACTATAGCTACAGACCTGTTCTCTCTCTCCTGATATGCTGCCAGCAATGGTCACTATAGCTACAGACCTGGCTTCTACTGCACCATAGTAGAAGCCAGTAAACACACCCCTGAATTCAAAATGAAACCACGGAAACAGGACTGAGGTGAGATGAATCAATGTAGTGAGACAACCCCTTTAAGTCAACACATCTTTCAAATAATTTCTGACATGATCTTAAGCCATGGCGACTAGGTGACATTAATTAGATACCAGGGGAAGGGTAATTCCACTAAACTTGACGCCCAGCTGGGGGAAAACAAGGTCGGGGCATATGGGAGGTGTAACATGGGGATCAATTTGAAGACCTATAGTCAGGTGATGAAATAAAGGCCAGCCATTCACCCCACACCCCATAAAATCTATCCAAAATGTGTTCGGTCTCTGCCCTCATCTCCTCCATTCGTTGGATATGGAAGATTTCCCTGAACCACTCAATAATGGAAGGAACCTGTGATGTTCTCCATTTCCTAGGGATCAGTAATCTGGCTGCCACTAGCAAGAAAAGTATCAACCCACCCTTCAGAGTGCGAATCGGCATAGGTAACAGAGAGAGGAGGAGGACCTTGGGGTCATTTTGCAGCAAAATACCCGTGATTTTTTCTATGATCGCGATAACCCCTTTCCAAAATGGCTGAAGTTCCCCGCATCCCCACCAGATATGCGACATAGTACCCCTTTTCCTTTCTCAATCTCCAGCAGGGCAGCGGTACCGTTTTGGGGAAGGGAGTGTAGCAGAGTTGGGCCCGATACCATCTTGAAAGAATTTTATAGTTAAAGAGAACCTGTCACATAGGTTATGCCCCCCTTGCTGAGGGCAGCACAAGCCAGTGTCAGACCTGCTGTTTCCAGCGCTGTCCCTTATTCTGTAAGATGCAGGAGTTTTCGTGTATTTAATGCTCAAATCTGCAGTTTTCAGCCAGAAGAGTCATTCGTAGAGTCAGTTTTGTTTCAACCCCCGCCCACCTGAGGCTAGCCCCGCCCACCTCAACAGATAAAACTATATACTTTGAATAGGTAGAGAACAATTGAATAACATTCAGAGGGTGATCTATTCTTAGTGTGGCGGAGCTAATACCCACTCATTGAATAATAATTAGCATCATAACATGCTCTAGAAACTTGCAGCAACTTCACAGAATAAGGACTCGCGCTGGAAAACCAGCAGTCTGACACTGGTGGCTTTTATGCAGCCCTCAGCAAGGGTTGCATAACCTATGTGACAGGTTCCCTTTACTTCCTGTATTCGACTTGAGACTGAGGGTCCAATTCAAAGTGCAAGCCTTAGTCCAATCCCCCTCTGTCAGTGTGATCCCAGCTGATCAGGGATGTAGGGCCTTCAATGGGATATGCAATCAGTATAGAATCATAAAGGACAAGATGATGGTCCCATGGGCATGCTGTAGTGCACACAGGGCCCTCAAATTCTAGTAGGAAGGGCTTTCTGGCCAACTCCAGCTTGATTCTCTTAGGTGTCAAAGTAATGTTTGAGCTGCATGTACTGGTAGAAGCCCACACATGAAAGCGTATGGTCCTGTGCCGTCACCCCTGATCTATAATGGCTTGAATAGACCCCCTGTTAGAAAGCTTCCAAAAGTTTTCGGAATCAGCCACTGGGGTCAAACCTTTTTGTCGTCCTTTCTAAATATGAAGGGGCCGAATGGAAGGAAAAATGGACCGGACTCCGGGGGGGGGTGGGAGGGCGGGGGGCGCCCCTCTCATGTAATGAAATCCCCGTGCGGAACCCGACATGGTATAAAAATGAGCTTTATATCCATAAATAACACTAAAGGAGTTTGTCACACTACAGGCTTGAGCCTACCTCAGTGTCTGGCAGCAAGGATTTTTTGAATTCTGGGGCGTGCTTCCTTGTCTGCCTCTTGCTCCTCCCTCTTTTCCGTTCCCCCTCGCCCTCAGCACACAGACAGCTCTCCTCCTGGACTGCAGGGGAAGGCGAGGGGGTTTGCTGCCAGGGTAACCCTGTGTGTGCCTGCCTAGATCAGCAGCTGAAATAGCCAATACTGTACGTGTGGATGAAGCTTCGTAGCTTGCACCTCTCCATAGAGTCAGAGACCAGGAGACGGCTGATCTATGGAGAGTGTAGGATTAGGTCTGTGAAGTGTTTGGTGCGCTAGGAGCAGCAAGCAGGGGGATGAAAGTGTTCCTATAAAAACCCCCCTGCTTATGCATACAAATCTCCACATCTCCAGCAATTCAGAGAAAACACAAACACTGTCAGAACAGACACGGGGAAGCTGTGAAGTGAGTTACTATAATCACCTTGTCACTAATACAGCAGAGCAGGGGGGGGATATGAACCGTTCACACCCCCTGATCTGTTCTATTAGATGTCAGAGCTCCACAGACACATCATGATTATAAAAACACATTCACTGCTGATAAACCCTCACCTCTGCTCTCCTAAATCTGTTAAAAAGCAGGAGGGGACAGCACACACAGGTTTTAATCCAGCAGCTCAGCTACTAAAGGGGATAAGCCCTCTCCCTCCCCTAGGGAAACAACATACTGTGAAAGGGGGCTCTCGCCAGACCGATTCAGAAACAGAGATCCCCCAGACGGCAGCCAGTGATATAAATCAACAGGCGGCTGCTTAAGATTTCAGAGCTGTGCACTACACAAACGGGGATAACCCCAAAATCAGAGACATTTGTAAAAAACATATATTGCAAACTGCTTTTTTTTTTTAAGATTTTTTAAATTAAAACCCAACATTGTAGCAACAACCCCTTTAAAAGGGGGCCTTTAAATAGTGTGTAACCTCGTAACGCTTTCGGCTAAACAGCACTTCATCAAATGCTGGATTAAACTCAGCATCTATAATGCTTTTTTAGCACGAAATGCGCTATGCAGGTTACACTAAGGATACCTACCCCCTCCCATAGTGAAAAGGACTGTGCAATTGTATAGGGCCCCCTTAGAGGAAGCATACCTGGGGGTTAAGTTATCTGGACAAACCCCCCATCTATGGAGGGATCAGTTGTGGGGCGGCCCAAAGGGAAATTTGTAATTACCACAAAAGACAATCAGGGAACGCAATTTTAAAATTTTTAAACAAACATCAATACGGTTTCTATTTGTGGCTCCGGTCGGCATTAACGGGGCACAGTCAGTCTGCCTCCGAGTCCTCACCAAAGGGGCAGGAAGAAACTAGATCATCTGTGCCCGAGTGTATGTACTACCCCGCTTTTTAGGTTTGGGAAAGGGTGTCCAGCACCCTACTACCTCAAATCAGGGCCTATTCAATTTCTCCACTTCTACCATACTGGGGAGAATTACTAAGCAAAATAAACTAAATTTCTATCCCATGAAAGCCATGAAATGTACAAGGACTGTGTCCAATGTTGACATGTTGTCACTTTTTTAGGGGTTTCACATGGAGTATTGTGGCACATACCTGCTTAAAGGCGCAGAATTGCAACGCGAATATGATGTGCAATGATCCAAGGCAGATTTCTGCCTCCTATACTCAAATGGGTCGTCTCACTACAGAGATTGCTGCTTTTTATGTTAAAGATTTTTCAAAAACAAATCACTTTGTGATATGTGTCCATCATTAACCCCTTAAGCCGAACGCCTGAAAAGTAGTTCATGACCAGAACATTTTTTTTCGTTTTTGCCTCCTTGCGTTTCAGCAGTTGTAACTTTTTTTATTTTTTCAATGACGCAGTTATGAGCCTCGTTTTAATTTGAGACGAGTTGTACTTTTTTTATGGGGGAATAATATATAATTATATAAATATATATAATATTATTTAAATATAAATTATTATATATATTATAATATATAATATATATATTTTTTTTTTTTTTTATTTTTTTTTTATTTTTTACACCATTCCATTTTACACTTAATAACTTGTTAGATTAATTCTACAGGTTATTACGGCCCTGTGGATACCAAATATGTGCAGGTTTTTTCGTGCGTGTAATTTATGAAACAATTATTTTTTATTAAATATTTATTTTTATTTTTTATTTTTTTTTTTACACTTTTTTTTTACACTTTTTATGTTTTTTTTTTTTTACACCCCATGAAGGAGAAATGTTTAACATTTTGAAATTTTTTTTTTTTACACTTAGTAATGTATTAGCATATTCATATATACTAATACATTCTAATCCATGTCAGTCTGACACAGGCAGTGTTCAGGACAGTACACAGTCTGTCCTGGTCACTGGCTTAGTACACAGACAGCTCTGGGGCTACTCTAGGGCTGACTGTGCAGCCGTTCCCCGGGCTCTGTCGTTTACCGATGTTCCGGGTCCACCCGACAAGCAGGAAACCCTTTGATTGCGCTGCAGTAACGCACCACCACTAAAGCACCGGGGAGCAGAGGTTTCCCCGCGCCACAAACCCCGATGTCTGCAGCGACCCGTACCAGCCGACATCTTAAGTCGGCGGGCGGTCATTAAGGGGTTAACAGTGTCCTACCTATTCCTAGATATCCCATTGTAGGGGCTGCATCAGCTCCTCTTGCTATAGACAGCCTTTCAATCCTCAGATAATTTCAGCACTGGTTGCTATAGCTAAAACCCTTTTTCCACCCCCTGATAGGCGCCAGCACTGGTTGCAAAAGCACAGCCCTGAAAATTCTCCTGATAGCTGCCACACTGGTTGCTATAGCTACAACCTGTACAATCTCTCCAAAGGCTGCCAGCGCTGGTTGCTATAGCACGCCCGGGGCCTCGCACCCTAAAAACCGGGAAACACCCCCTGAATTCAAAATAAAACCCAAAGAAAACAACTGAGTTTAAACACTGTAGGAACAACCCCTTTTAATTATTTGATGTCACATATACACCTGAAAGCATGGACATGTCAATTATTTTCAGGTGGGCGCAAAAATACAGAGAAAAACTGCATGTTGCGAATGACGCCATATTTTATAAAAAACTTGAAAATTACTGGAAC
Organism: Phyllomedusa bahiana; assembly: GCA_025379985.1. Taxonomy (NCBI): domain Eukaryota; kingdom Metazoa; phylum Chordata; class Amphibia; order Anura; family Hylidae; genus Phyllomedusa; species Phyllomedusa bahiana. Next base: position 56,386 of record JAODAL010005130.1, on the reverse strand, counting down.
ATTGTTTTGGACATATTTTGGCGCAACATATGCGCCAAAATACGCTGTGTGATCAAACCCTTCCACCTACTTTAAAAGTATGCATCAAACTTATTAAAAAGGACCCCAGGGTTTTCTTCTCCCGTAGTTCATTAGACATTGCTTTACTACACGTATACCAGTACCTTTTCTACCTGCAGCTCATACAGATTTCAAACATCAACATCTCGTTGGGTCACAGACCCGCTCTCTGATTATCTGATAGACGCTGTGCTTTTGATGTTGATAGGAGGTTCTTTGAGACTGACTTTGAACCTCCCATAGGAATTGATAGAGATATTCACTTCCAGGTCACAGAACCATGCTATGTGTTTCGCAATCAAATACAGGTCACATGACCCTTTTCACAGTAGAATCCTTTTTTTCAGCTGCAGGGCACATGACCCATGGGACAGTGAGAAAACCCGTATTTACTGCAGGGCACATGACCCCGGGGACAGTGAAACCTGTATTCGCGCAGGTCACATGACCCAGGGGCACAGTAGAGATCCGTATTTTTACGCAGGCACATGACCCCGTGGGAGCAGTGAGACATCCTGTTTCAGCTGCAGGCACATTACCCAATGAAGCACGAGGAATCCGTATTTACTGCAGGTCCATGAGCCCGTGGGGAGTGGGAAAACCTGTATTTACGCAGTTCACATCCCATGGCAAAGGGGGAACCTGTATTCAGCTGCCCCCATACCCATGCAGCATGAGAAAACCTGTACAGCGCAGGGCCAAAACCCCGTGCAGCATGAAAATCCCGTATTCAGCTGCAGGGCACATGAGCCAGTGGGAGCAGTGAGATACCGTATTCACTGCAGTCCAGACCATGGCACATGAAAATCCGTATTCAACTCAGGGCACATGACCCATCAGCGCGAAGATCCCGTAAACATTTTCATCCATGACCCAGGGGGAGCGTGAAAATCCTGTATTCAGCTGCAAGTCACTGAGCCGTGGCAGCATGAAAAATCCTTATTCCGCAGGCACAGACCCATGGGACAGTGAGGGAAACCTGTTTCACTGCAGGCACATGACCCATGGCAGCAGTGAGAAATCCTGTATTCAGCTGCAGGTCACATGACCAGTGGGGAGCATGAGAAAAACCCTTTTTCAACTCAGGGCACATACCCAGGGCAGCATGAAAACCTGTATTCACTGCAGGTTACTTGACCCAGTGGCAGCATGAGACATCCTGTATTCAACTGCAGGTACATACCCATGGAGCAGTGAACATCCTGTATCACTGCAGGCACATGACCCAGTGGCACATGAAGACCCGTTTCAGTTTGCAGGTCACATGACCCCAGGGGGCAGCAGCGAGAATCCTGTATTCAGCTGCAGGTCACTGACCCTTTGGCAGCGGGTGAAAAAAAGACCCCTGAAATTCAGCTGCGGGTTATTTGACCCAGGGGCACAGTGAGAGATCCTGTTTTCACTCGGGTCACATGCCCAGGGGCAGCATGAAAATCCGAATTCACCCCCAGGTCACATGACCCATCAGCAGGAGAATCCGGTTTTCCCACTGCAGGTCCATCCCAAATGGCACAGTGAAGTTCCTGTATTTCCACTGTCAGGTCACGTGCCCCCGTCAGCAGTGAGAGATCCGAAATTCATTTTGCAGGTCACGTGACCCAGGGGCAGCAGTGAGAAAACCCCCTTTATTCAGCTGCAGGTCACTGACCCTTTGGCAGCATGAAAACCCTTTATTCAGCGGCGGGTCACATAAACTCAGGGCACGTGAGAGACCCCTGAAATTCGCGGGCCGGCCCCGGCCCCCGGGGGAAAGCAGTGAGAGATCCTGAAATTCAGCTGCAGGTAAAGGAGCTAGGGGCCAGGGAAAATCCTTATTCACTGCAGGTAAGCAAAATTACTGTGTTTACTATAAACCTGAAAAAATTTCAATGAAAATAAAAATAAAAATGTAGGGGTCCTTTAAAAAAGGGCTCCTTTTTTTTTTATGAAAAAAAAAAAAAAAATTATGTTTTTTTTGCAGCCATAAAGTGGGGGGAAAGGGGGGAAAGAAAATCAAACTAAATTTATTATTTTTTTAAAATCCAATTTTGGTTTGGGAATTTTGGGAAAGAAATCTAAGTCCTGGGACTCCCAAAACCCAAATTCTTTTTTTTCTGATACAGCCCTTTTTTTTATGTTTTGTGACTTTTGATGTCAATCCTATTATTGCACCGTGATTGTAAATAGGAGTCTGCAGATCCCTGGCAATGTTTCTATGGGGGAAAACCGCTGTATGGTATACAGTAGACTATGTCAGATATTAATGATATTAATGATAGATTTATAGGAAAAGAACTATATACAGCCTAATACACATAAATTAGTAGTATATACACACAGCCAAATATACACAAGAAAGACACAATAAAAACACATCCTCATAAACATACAAGAAAGTTGTGACAGACAAAGTAAATACTCACAAAAATTTTTGGAAATTTTTGGCAAAACGGGTTTAAAAATTTCGGGATGAACTTATTTTTCTTAAATTCAACAGGATTTTCCTCGCCGGAAGTGGCCACTGACTTAATGTCACAAGTGTCATCAGCGGGTTGGGATCAAGATCAGAAAAACTGTGAGTTCCCCAAAAAAGGCAAAGAAGTGAACGTCCCTTTTGGGTCCATCCACAGACTGAAAAGAGCGCTTTTAAATGTAACCAATGCCCTGTGGAACCGGGTGATTTATCCGCACCCTCCAGGGACTTTTTGGGGGGTGAGAGGGGCCCCCGTCCCCGAAACAAAATCCCAGGGCCATTCAAGACGATGATGCCGGTGCCTGGTGGTATGGGCAGGTTGTCTAGCACGCAGGCCGCGCTGATGTAAATGGTTTCGAAAAATCTGATGTGACACTTTGGGTTCCTCTCCCTCTCCCTTAAATGTGCCTGGATATTTACATTCATCATCCGGTTCCACAGGGGGTTGTTTTCAAATGAAGGCCCCATCGTCCCGTGATGGGGCCAAAGGGGCTTTTACTTCTTTTCCCTTTCTGTGACTCTTCCATCCTTTTTATTTTTTCTCTGATACAAAACCCGCTTTTAAAAGACACTCCAACTCAGCCCCACTTCTGCTGAGAGCAAACCTGGTTTAAGTCATGCAATGGAAGGCCTGTTATCAATTTTTTGGTGTTATCTTTTGGGCTCTGATTTCACCATGTGAACAGCAGGAGAGGAGGAAATGTTTAAATCCCCAAATTTAAATTGAAACCTAAAGGTACTTTTACATACAGGGGCGTTTTTTTTTTGGGGTTTTTTAATGCGTTTTTGTGCAGAGAAAGGGCCCGGGAATTAATTTTGTACATTTTTGCACAAAAAAAAAAAACGTCCAAAATACCAAACCCGAAAACGCGGGCCAAAAAACCACCAGAAAAAAAGCGTCCCAAAAAAACCACCAAAAAAAAAAACGCTGTGGGGAAAGCACCCTTAAAAGGCGATTCAGGGAAACAAACGCCCGTTGGAATTTTGCCATTCAGCTCCCCCTCAGGGGGCCTTTACACGGTTTTTTGGAGGACAGATTGCAGAACCTTTTTGCATACTGCGCTGCAATACGGCTGGAACCCCCCCCCTTTTCGGGAATCCCACTTAATTCATCCCTCTCCTACCCGGGTTTGGTGAAACCCCCCGGGGGTGGAAAGGGAATGACATGTCAAATTTTTTTACGCCCCCGTACGCAAACCGGCGTAATTTGTGGCGAAATCCCCCGCAAAATTTCTCGGGTATAAAATTTTGAACAAGGGTCTTAAAAAATCAGCAAGGTTTTGCGAAAAATCCGGGAAAAACTCAACATTGATCATTTAAATTCTTTTAAAAAAAAAAAAAAAATTTTTATATTTATCCGAAAGGGAACCTTCACATATTTTGCCCCCCTTGCTGAGGCAGCACAAGCATGTCAACCGCTGTTTTCCAGCGCTGTGCCCCCCATTCGTAAGTGCCGTTTTAGAGGAATTTACCCCCAAATCTTATTCAGACATTTAGCTCCACCCACCAAAGGTAGCCCGCCCACCTACAGTTTTCACATTTTCACCAATTTAAAAAAATAGCTTGCAGTTGAGGGGGCGGGCAGCCCATTGGGGGGGTTTTTAAAAAAACCACTCTCAAGGACTCTTCGAATGACTCTTTTGCGAAAACGCAGAATGAGCATTAATACACGAAAACTGCAGCATCTTACAGAATAAGGGACACAGCGCTGGAAACAGCAGGTCTGACACTGGCTTGTACTGTCCTCAGCAAGGGGGGCATAACCTATGTGGCAGGTTCTCTTTAAATTTCAGTCAAAAGCCGAATATCCCAAACTTTTGGTGAGTAGTGTATACACAGCCTCATACACACAACTGATACAATATATCCAAAGCCTCATGCACAGACAAAACACTGCCCCCATAGAGTGGCTTATAGCCAGGGGTGTAGCTATAGGGGGTGCAGAGGTAGCAGTCGCTACCAGGCCCTGCAGCCCAAAAACCCTGCCACATAAGGAGATACCAGTATTGTAAGCGGCACATGGTAGCTGGGGGGCCCATTTCACCTTTTGCACTACGGCCCAGGAGCTTCAGGTTACACCCAGAGGCGTAACTTCAAGCTCTTGGGCCCAAGTGCAAAAACTGAAATGGTGCCCCCCCCCCCCCAATTACCATGCGCCATTTTAACAATATGTATCATCTCATTGGCAGAAGGCTTTTTGGACCCCCCTCAGGCTGCAGGCCCGTTGTGACTGCTACTCGCTGCACCCCCTTTAGCTAACGCCCCCTGCATATAGCACGACACACAGCCCCCATGCAAAAGGCGTAACTTGAAGCTCCGGCCCTAGTGCAAAAAGTGGAAATGGGGCCCTCCCAATTACCATGCAACTCATTGTTACAATTCTGGAGTCTCCTTATGTGGCAATATGGGCTTTGGCCCCCGTCCGCGAGAGGCTGCAGGTCACGTAGCGAACTGCTACCTCTTCACCCCCTATAGCTTATGGCCCCTGTTACAGTCCTCGTGCTATAGCAGACACTGGCAGCCCCCCCCCATGTGTACATTATTGCAGCCTGGAGGTCGGTGTGCAGGTGTGGGGATATTCCATATACAGGCAGTGTGAATAGGATGGCTGAGTCACACTGCACACTGACTAATCCAGCTATTTAGGACATGCATTTCAATGGAGCAGTGGGGACTCTGCTGTTAACATGACTACATCACTGCAGGAAAGCAGCAGCTCCATAGAGACTATGGCAATGTGCAATTACCCTGGCATGCCTGCCCTGCACCTGACTGCCAGAGACTTCATTCACATCTCCTGTTCCTCTTTTGCAACAGGAACATTTATTTTTGCAGGTGTCAGACAACCCTCAGTGCAATTGTAAAAATAAATAAATAAATAAAACCAAAAAAACATCTACATAGTTCCAAGTGAAATATGGGCTGCGATCCCAGGCTCCACCGCTGGGTGCCGCTAGAGAGCACAGCTGTGCTTGCAATGTGTATGGGAGGAATTAGGTAGGTGTGTGTGAGTAAGTAAACAGCTTACCAGAGGGATACACCTAGATCCCGCAGGTAACAGCTCCCCTGGCATTTTGGCACAGCTCTCCTACCCTATGCACTGTCTTTTTTTTTTGCCTATCTATTGCATTGCAGCATCAGTCGAAGGCATTGAGGAGGGGACCAGAAGCCCTCAGTGAAGGATGATAGGACCGAGCAGGCTGCTACAGACCTCCCCAGTGCCTGGCAGAGCATCCTTCCTGCGCTGATCCTGGGCTCCCCATTCCTGAGACTCCCCCCTTTGCCCAATGCCTGACAATGGGATGGATATTTGCATTGCTCTGCTCTTCCCTTTGCACCCCCAGCTTTGCCTTTAGCTCCCACTTTGACTCTGGTAAGTTGGAGCAGCCTTTATTGTATTGATTACTGGTATTATTATGCTTATTTGTTTGCCTTAGTATGTGGTTTGTTTGCTCCCCTCTTCATCATCCTCCAGTTATCCTGGAGACAGATTCCCAGACTCCCCTCCCACTCCTTCTGCATAGCCCTCCCTTCTGCGGATTGATGGTGAGGTTGGGGAGCAGAGGTCTGGATGGTACCTGCTGCCTCTGGGCTGGTTGGTTGGGGTGTTGCAGCCATTGACCCCTGTGGAGGGTTGCAGTCTATTGCTGCCCATGGCCATTGTAGAGGCTCTGGATTAAGTGCTGAGTGTTCCCGGATCAGACAGATGACATGCAAGCTCTGCTGTGTCTCACTGGGGGATGTAGGATGGATGGATGATGGATCAGCTCAATTCCAGGTAATCATTCCCCTCCCCCTCTTCTCCACCGCCGAGCAATGGAGCCCACACTGTGATATCGTAATAGTGTATACAGTGTGGTATATACCATAGTAGTGTATAAGGAGGTATACAGTGTGATGTATACAGGGTTATACCATAATAGAGTATGAGGCGGTATACAGTGTGGTTTATACAATAATAGTGTGCGAGGAGTATACAGTGTGGTGTATACAATAATAGTGTGCGAGGAGTATACAGTGTGGTATATACAATAATAGTGTGCGAGGAGTATACAGTGTGGTGTATACAATAATAGTGTGCGAGGAGTATACAGTGTGGTGTATACAATAATAGTGTGTGATGAGTATACAGTGTGGTTTATACAATAATCAGTGTGTGAGGAGTAAATACAGTGTGGATGTATATCAATAATAGTGTGCTTAGGATATACAGTGTGTTGGTATACAATAATAGGTGTGTGGTGAGGATTATACAGTGTGGGCAAACAATAATAGTGTGACGAGGATGTATACATTGTGTGTATACAATAATAGTGTGGCGAGGAGTTATACAGGGTGGTGTATTACAATAATATAGTGCAAGGAGATATACAGGTTGTGTAACAAAATATTGTGGCGTAGGAGTATACAGTGTGGTATGAATACCATATTAGTGTATAAGGAGGTATAATATACAGTGTGATGCAATACAAAAATAGTGTGCGAGGATTAATACAGTGTGAGTATACTAAATAGTGTTGAGGAGTATTACAGTGAGGGTGTATACCAATAAAGAGTAATACAGTGTGGTATAATACCATAGTAGTGTATAAAGGCGGTGTACATTGTGATGTTATACCGGGTTATATCCAAAAATAGAGTAAGAGGCGGTATAACTGTGTGGTGTATACATTTAATAGTGTGCGAGCAGTATACAGTGTGGTATATTACAAATAATAGTGGTGCGGAGAGGTATCCAGTGGTGGTATATATAAATAATATTGTGTGAGGAGTATACAGTGTGGACTATAAATAATAAGTGTTGTGAGGAGCAGTAAAATACAGTGTGGTAATATAACAATAAATAGTGCGAGGAGTATACAGTGAGGGGTATAGCAATAATGTTTGTGAGTGATTATACAGTGTGGTGTATACATTAATAGTGTGGCGAGCCAGTAAATACAGTGTGGTGTATACAATAATAGTGGCGAGGAGTATACATGATGGTAAAATAATAATAGTGGGTTGAGAGGAGTATACATGTGTATATACAATAATAGTGTGCGAGGAGTATACATGGAGGGTATACAATAATAGTGTGTGAGGAGTATACAGTGGAGGGTATACAATAATAGTGTGGGAGGAGTATACAGTGTGGTATATACAATAATAGTGTGCGAGGAGTATACATTGTTGGTATATACAAAAAGTTTTTGAGTAGAATACATGTGTTGGTAATATACAAATAATAGTTGCGAGGAGTATTACAGTGGGAGGGTATACAATAATAGTGGCGAGAGTATACAGTGAGGTGTATACAATAATATGTGTGTGAGGATATACAAAAGGAGTGATAAATACCAATAATATTGTAGCAAGTAGTATATCAGTGGTGGTGTATACAATAATAGTGGGGTGCCGAGGAGGAGTATACAATGTTGAGTATAACAATAATAGTTGTTATGAGTATACAGTGTGGTGTATACAATAATAGTGTGTGAGGAGTATACAGTGTAGGGTATACAATAATAGTGTGTGAGGAGTATACAGTGTGTAATACAATAATCATGTGTGCGGAGTATACAAGTGTTGTGTATACAATAATAGTGTGTGAGGAGTATACAGATTGGTGGTATACAATAATATGTGTTAGAGTATACAGTGTGGTGTATACAATAATAGTGTGTGAGGTGTATACAGTGTGGTGTATACAATAATAGTGTGCGAGGAGGTATACAGTGTGGTATATACAATAATAGTGTGCGAGGAGGTATACAGGGTGGTATATACAATAATAGTGTGCGAGGAGTATATCATTTGGTGTATAAATAATAGTGTTTGACGGAGTATACAGTGTTAAATAATACAATAATAGGTGTGCGAGGCAGTTATACGCGTGTGGTGTCTACAAAATGAGTGTGCGAGGATATACAGTGTGGTGTATACAATAATAGTGTGGTGATGAGATACAGTTGGTGTCTATACAAGTTAATAGTGGTGCGAGTGGAAGATACAGTGTGGTAGATACAATAATAGTGTGAGAGGAGGTATACAGTGTGGTGTATACAATAATAGTGTGTGAGGAGTATACAGTGTGGTATATACAATAATAGTGTGTGAGGAGTATACAGTGTGGTATATACAAAAATAGTTTGCGAGTATATACAGGGTGGTGTAACAATAATAGGTGTATGTAGTTGGTAGTAACAATAATATTGTGCGAGGAGGATAATACAGTGTAGTGTATACAATAATAGTGTGCAGAGTTATAACAGTGTGTGTATACAATAATAGTGTGTATAGAGTGGTGTAACACATAATAGTTGAGTGGATGAGTAATAGTTGGTGTATACGATAATTTGTTGAGGAGTATACAGTTGGGGTTATACAATAGAAAAGTGAGCCGAGGAGTATACAGTGGAGGGTATACAATAATAGTGTGTGAGGAGTATACAGTGGAGGGTATACAATAATAGTGTGGGAGGAGTATACAGTGTGGTGTATACAATAATAGTGTGCGAGGAGTATACAGTGTGGTGTATACAATAAAGTGATGCGAGGAAGGAACCGTGTGGGTATAAACAAAAATAGTGTTTGAGTGAGTTATACAGTGTTTGAGTTGGGGGGGGGGTGGGTGGGGGGGGGTATACAATAATAGTGTGTGAGGAGTATACAGTGGAGGGTATACAATAATAGAGGTGGACGGAATTAACAGTGTGGTGTATACAATACTAGGTTGTGCTAGAGGTATACAGTGTGATTGTATTACAATAATAGTGTGGGTGAAGTAAACTTGGGTGTATACTAAAATAGGTGCGAGAGTATACAGTGGTGGTTTATTAACAATAATAGTGTGCGAGGAGTATACAGGGTGGTGTATACAATAATAGTTGTGCTAGGAGTATATACAGTTGTGTGTATACAAGAAATAGTGTATATAGTGTGGTGTATTTCAATATAGTGTGGCGAGGAGTAACAGTGTGGTGTAATACAAATAATAGAGTGTATAGTTGTGGTGTATACAATAATATGAAGTTATGAGTATATAGTGTGGGTGTATACTATAATAAGTGTTGGGAGTATAACAGTGTGGGTATACAATAATAGTTGTGCGAGGATTATAACAGTGGGAGGGTATACACTAGGATAGTTGTGCGAGTAGTTATACAGTGTGGGGTATCACAAAATAGTGGTGTTAGGCGTATACAGTGTGGTATGTATACAAAAATGTGTGCGAGGAGTATAACAGTGTGGTGTAATACAATAAAACGTAGGTGTACATGATTATTAGGAGTAAACAGTGTGGTGTATACAATAATAGTGTGTGAGGAGTATACAGTGGGGGTTATACAATAATAGTGTGTGTGAGAGTAAAACATGTGGTATATACAATAATACGTTGTGCGAGAGTAGAAAACAGTGTGGTGTATACAATAATAGTGTGTGAGGAGTATACAGTGTGGTGTATACAATAATAGTGTGCGAGGAGTATACAGTGTGGTGTATACAATAATAGTGTGCGAGGAGTATACAGTGTGGTGTATACAATAATAGTGTGTGAGGAGTATACAGTGTGGTGTATACAATAATAGTGTGCGAGGAGTATACAGTGTGGTGTATACAATAATAGTGTGCGAGGAGTATACAGTGTGGTGTATACAATAATAGTGTGCGAGGAGTATACAGTGTGGTGTATACAATAATAGTGTATATAGTGTGGTGTATACAATAATAGTGTGCGAGGAGTATACAGTGTGGTGTATACAATAATAGTGTGTATAGTGTGGTGTATACAATAATAGTGTGTGATGAGTATATAGTGTGGTGTATACGATAATAGTGTTGAGGAGTATACAGTGTGGGGTATACAATAATAGTGTGCGAGGAGTATACAGTGGTGGGTATACAATAATAGTGTTGAGGAGTATACAGTGTGGGGTATACAATAATAGTGTGCGAGGAGTATACAGTGGAGGGTATACAATAATAGTGTGTGAGGAGTATACAATGTGGTGTATACAATAATAGTGTGTGAGGAGTATACAGTGTGGTGTATACAATAATAGTGTGCGAGGAGTATACAGTGTGGTGTATACAATAATAGTGTGTGAGGAGTATACAGTGTGGTGTATACAATAATAGTGTGTGAGGAGTATACAGTGGGGGTTATACAATAATAGTGTGTGAGGAGTATACAGTGTGGTATATACAATAATAGTGTGCGAGGAGTTATAAAGTGTGGTGTATACAATAATAGTGTGCGAGGAGTATACAGTGTGGGGGTATGACAATAAATATTGGGCGAGGAGTATACAGTGTGGTATATACAATAATAGTGTGCGAGGAGTATACAGTGTGGTGTATACAATAATAGTGTGCGAGGAGGTATACAATGTGGTGTATACAATAATAGTGTGCGAGGAGTATACAGTGATGGATGAGTATACAATAATAGTGGCGAGTGAGATAAACAGAGTGGTGTATACCAAAAAAGAGTGCGATGCGAAAACAGAGGGGGTAATACAATAAAATGTAGCGAGCCGATAAACAGTTGGTGTAATACAATAATAGTGTGGTGATGAGATAACAGAGAGGTGAATACAATAAAATTGTGTGTGAGTGAGTAAACAGGAGGTATATCCAATAAAAGTTTTAAGATGAGAAGTATACAGAGTGTGGAGTAAACACTAAAAGTGTATAAGAGTATACATTTGGTGTATACAATAAAATGATATCGAATAGATATACAGTTTGGATATACTGTATACTAAGTTGTCGTAGGAGGTAGAACAGTGTGGTGTAAAACAAAAAAATAAGTTTGAATACAGTGTGTGTAACAATTAAAGTGTGCGAGGAGGAATAACATTTATGGTGTTAAACTAATAAATAGTTTGCGATGGAGTATACAGAAGGTATATACAATAAAAAAGTTGAGCGAGTGGATATAACAGTGTGGTATGTTGTGTGTGTAATAAATGTCCATACAGGCAATATTGTGTGAGGAGATATACCATGTATGATAATACAGTGCTAGGAGCTATACTGTGTGGCTATATCTAGTGTAGAATGTCAATGTGGTATAATCCAGTACTAGAGGTAAACGTGTGTGTAATACAAAGTTAACACAAAATCTTGGTCCTAGGAGGTATACAGTGTGGCTATATCATGGTGTATACAATGTGGCTACATTGGGATGTGTAGAATAATACAGTTTTGCTGCACAGTGAATAGTTATTTTGTTATTCTGAGTGTATACAATGTGTGTATATTGTCATGTGCACAGTGTAACTACTGGCATTTACATAATCTTAGCACATATTATCAAGGAGGTATATATAGGTAGCTATACATGTACACAGTTTTGTTGTATTGACATGTAGGAACTGTAGTTATACTTCTATGTATATAGTGTTGCTATATTACTAACATACATTATATTGTTAGGTATATAGTGTATCTACTGCCAATTATGCAATGTACTTATCTCTTTATGTATATAGTGTAACTATATTGTCAGTTACACAGTCTAGCTGTACTTTGATGTATACAAGGTAGCTGTACTGCAAAATATACAATGTAGTTATAATGTTTTGTATATGGTATATATACCACCAAATATGCAATATAGCTATATTGTTATATATACAGTGTATCTACTGGCAAATATGCAATGTTCTTATACCTCTATGTCTACCAATTTTCGGATTGTGGAGCCCCTTGAGTAAAGCCAATGTTAGCGGAGGCCCCAATGCTGTCGATGTGGGGGAACGGTAATGTTCATGTTCATTTTAATTGCCGCTATAGGGAAGATGAGACACAACTCACTCCCTACAGCCTCCTAGCCCTTGTGGATGCAAAGGCTCCATCTAATAGGAGAGGAGTCTGGATTTTAGGACCTCAGTCTGCCCCAATAGAGGACTGCAGTTTTGTTTTATTCTTATGTGGAGTGGACTGCAGTTTTTATTGTTTTTTATTGGGTGCACTGTTTTTTTGTGAGGTGACCTGTTTATTTTTTTCTTTATTTGGGGATGAGCTGTAGTTTTTGTTCTCTTGTGGGATGATCTATATTTTTGGGGGTTTTTTTGTGGGGTGATCCGTATTTTTTTTCTGAAGAGTGAGCTGTAGTTTTTATGTAGAGTGAGCTGTAGTTTTTTTTATGAAGAGTGAGCTATAGTTTTTTTTATTTTTTTGTGGGGTGAGCTGTACTTTTTTATGAAGAGTGACCTGTACTTATTTATTTAGAGTGAGCTGTACTTTTTTTTTATTTTTTGGGAGGTGAGCTGTAGTTTTTTTTTATTTTTTGGGAGGTGAGCTGTAGTTTTTTTTTATTTTTTGGGAGGTGAGCTGTAGTTTTTTTTTATTTTTTGGGAGGTGAGCTGTAGTTTTTTTATTTTTTTTGGAGGTGAGCTGTAGTTTTTTTATTTTTTTGGGAGGTGAGCTGTATTTTTTTTATTTTTTGGGAGGTGAGCTGTAGTTTTTTTATTTTTTGGGAGGTGAGCTGTAGTTTTTTTTATTTTTTGGGAGGTGAGCTGTAGTTTTTTTATTTTTTGGGAGGTGAGCTGTAGTTTTTTTATTTTTTGGGAGGTGAGCTGTAGTTTTTTTATTTTTTGGGAGGTGAGCTGTAGTTTTTTTTATTTTTTGGGAGGTGAGCTGTAGTTTTTTTATTTTTTTTGAGGTGAGCTGTAGTTTTTTAATTTTTTGTGGGGTGAGCTGTAGTTTTTTTATTTTTTGTGAGGTGAGCTTGTAAGTTTTTTTATTTTTTGGGAGGTGACTGTATTTTTTTATTTTTTTGTGAGGTGAGCTGTAGTTTTTTTTAATTTTTGGGAGGTAGCTGGTATGTTTTTTTATTTTTTGTGAGGTGAGCTGTAGTTTTTTTATTTTTTGTGGGGTAAGCTGTAGTTTTTTTATTTTTTGTGAGGTAAACTGCAGTTTTTTAATTTTTTGTGGGGAGAGCTGTATTGTTTTAATTTTTTGTGGGGTGAGGTGTAGTTTTTTTATTTTTTGTGGGTGAGCTGTAGTTTTCTTTATTGCTTCCCTTTGGGACATATACAGCTTTTTGATCACCTCTTATTCCATTGCATTGGGTGCCAAGGTATCAAGAAAAAAAGTTTACTGCGTTTACTGTGTGGAGTAAATGCTATGATATTGTGATCGGATTCAGGATGTAGCAATGCCAATTATGTGTTTTAGATTTTTGTATGTAATAAATGGGAAATATTTCTTAAAGGGGTATTCTCACCATAGACTGTAATGACACATCGATAGGATATGCCATCAAAGTGTGATGGGTCTGGGTCCCAATATGGGTCTAGCAGCTACCTCAGAAACAGCCCCTAAAAGTATTGGCTTAGAATGGAGGCCCCGTCGTGCTTGCACACAACTCTCCATTCTGTTCTATGAAAGCTCCAAGTATAGCTGAACACAGCGCTGAGTGTATTCCCACCTCCCATAGAATAGAATGGAGAGTCGTGCGCAAGTCGTGCTCCATTCTGAGCCCATAATTTTAGGGGCCCGATCCTGAGATAGGTGTGGAATCTGCACCTATCAGCCTTTGATGGCATATCCTAGTGGTATACCATCAAAGTGCATGGTGGGAAGACCCCTTAAAACTCTTCAATAGCAGATGATGGAACATTTATTGGATTGCATTCGGCACCTCTCGGTGTGACTGCTCTTAATCCCAGAAGCCGCCAGGCTTGTGCAGATAAACATCCACCCTGGAAGTGTATGCCTAGGCTTCTATTAATAGGCGCCTGTGAATGAGGAAACAGGCGGGTCAGGGGGCATTTCCTAATCCTGGACACACGAGACATGTCTCAGGGAGAACAGACTGGTGTGTGCACATAGGCTTCGTGGCTATAGCCATTGAGAGGGACTATATAATCTAGGTTATAATTGAAAACGATAATCCAAAAACATACCTGCGTCACCAATAGTAAGCCCCCACCTGCTGCTGTACTGCAAACTGACCACCTCTCTCCTGGACATAGGCATAACTATAGCCATAGTGGACATAGCGACTGCTATGGGGCCCTGAGGTTGAAGGAGCCCACTTGGGTGCTAAACTACTGTTCCTTTTTGTAGGGAACAAGTAGTTGGTGGCTTTCTAATCTCTAGCTCCACTATGTGGGTTCCCTGATATATGGCGGGATTTTTTATACCTTTAATTATGGCTATTTATGCTGCGGTTTTAGTTTCATGTCATTAGGTGTCATTCTGCTAAGAGGCTCTGTATATTCTAGTTCTGCCCCTGCTCCTGGGGATAAGGAGCTGGGCACCCCCATTCTCAGGGCTGGTGGGGTCCCAGCAGACCATATGCCAATATTGCAGACATATCTTAGCTATACAGTATCTGTTTCCTGGAAAGTTGGGTGATGAATATGGCTACAACCACCAGCGTTTCATAAGTTCTAATTAGAATATTTCCTCTGCACTGCTAGGTGTATGTGTCACTCACCAAAAAATAAAAGGGGTTGTCTAGTTCATCTAAAAATAAAATAATCCGCTATTGGTTGGCAATTGAAAATTATATATATATATATATTTTATTTTTTTTTTATATATAATTTTATTACCCACCAATTTATTATTAATTACCCACCAATAGCTGATTATTTTATTTTCATTTAATTTATTTTTATATTTATTTTTATTTTAAAACTTAAAAGGGTTGTCTAGTTCATTTAAAATAAAATAATCAGCTATAGGTAGGCAACTAAATAGCTGATTATTTTATCTTTAGATGAACTAGACACCCCTTTAAATTTGTTTTTTGCTGAGTGACACATTACACCTATATTATGGGGGTATGTATTATATATATATATATATAATATATATATTTATATATATATATATAATACATTATTACACACACACATATACATTGATTGACTGCACTTTCTGTAATAGTGTGTGTACAGAGTAAACAGCACTTTGTTTCACGTTTAAGATTTCCTTTGTTTTCTTACTTAGATTATATATATATATATATATATATATTATATATATATATATATATATATATTATATTTATCTTACTTTCGCTGCTCCTCCAGCGGGGGGACCTAACTGGTTTCCTGTTTACCTCCGTCTTCTTCCAGACGGGGGTCTGATATATTGTTTTACATAATTTATTGCTGAATTTCTAAGTCAAAAAAGCAGAGAAAATCTTAAAAGTGAAACAAAGTACTGTTCACTCCGCCCACATGTAGTGATTGACAGTTTGCTCTGTAAGGCTATGTTCACACGGCTTATTTCGGGGCGTATTTACGTCCGCAAATACGTCCGAAATACGTTTCAAATAATGAACAATTAGATTAGCATTGATTCCAATGTAAAATACACCTCGTCGTTCACACGAGGCGTATTTTCGCGACGTATTTGCGGGCGTAAATACGTCCGTAAATACGATCGTAAAATTAAGTCCCCTGTCACTTATTGAGGCGTATTTCGCAACGTAAATCCCCATAGTAAAGAATGGGGAATGTATTTACGACGCGAAATACGTGCCACACTTTGTGACACGTATTTGAAACGTATTTCGGGACGTATTTGCGGACGTAAATACGTCCGTAAATACACCCCAAGATAAGCCGTGTGAACATAGCCTAAAACACTATTACAACAAAAAACTGTCAATCATTGTATGTGGGCGTGGTCAGCAGGACTCTTACTGTCACTTAAGGATTAGGGATTAACTATTTTTGCTCTAGAAAAAAAAATGATGAAATGTTTTTTCATCTGGTGCAGCATAGGTAGGCTCGGACTGGCTAACTGGGTGGGCAGGTAAACTCCCTGTGGGAATGGTCGGCCCTTGAGCATGGTGGGCTTCATGCTGGTTTTCAGAGAGAATAAGTAGCAGAATGGAAGAGTCCTGTACAGTAGTTGCAGGGAGGACCCCAGGCAGAGCCGAGACGATGGTAGGTGAAGGTAAGCGACTGCCTTGGGCACCACTTTATATACCTCCCAAGTGTCCCTATTTTGCAGAGACAGTCCCTATTTTTAACCCTTGTCCCTCTGTCCCTCTTAGCTGTATAAAATGTCCCTCTTTTTTATCTGGGAAATAGATTTTCGTCAATAAACTGATTATCTTGGTTTAAAAAGTATCTAATTGCTTCCTGGCTGTATGTTAGACAACAACTTACTTAATATTTCATCATTGAACACAATTCAGTCCTGAAAATGTGTCTCTTTTTGGCTGTCAAAAAGTTGACATGTATGTGTTTGGGCGTGGTTAGAGGCATATCTTGGTGTGATGTCATGTGTTTGGGTGTGGTTAGAGGTGTGGCCTGATGTGTCCCTCTTTGCAATCTCTAAAAGTTGGGAGGTATGACTTTGTCCCAAGACAGCAAAGGGGGCACAGGACGGTACGGAGTGGGCTGAATTTTCCCTTGGGCGGTCTATGCCTTATTTGCCTAGGGCACCAGAATACCTTGTCCCAGGCACTTCAGCCCGGCATGGAGTGGGTCCCTGGACATATGTGAATGCAACATAATTGGGTTAATTCACGAGTGTAATAATATGGGATATAGACGTAGCAGTCAGCCCCTAGTCCAGTTACCTAAAGGGGCCAAAAGCACCAATATCATCGCACATGGTAGGTGGTGGACCCTGTTAGAATGGGGCCACCTTTGGGCAGAGTGGAACAATGTTCATTTGACCTCAGTAGTGGCCATGTTAGTTGTCACCTCACTATCCCGGAATCAGAGGTATGTGGATATTTTACAATAGAGAAGTATGAATCATACGCTTTATGTATCCAATCACAAAGTGTGTAGGGGTTCGACGACTGTAATAGTTTGGAATGATGAGGACCCACTCCCCTAATTTACTGCATGTAGGGGTATGTTTCACGTATTTGTAAAATATGTATTTGGGTACCTATTACATCCCAAAATACATCCCCAAATAAGTATTTAACAACGTTCCATTCATGTTTCATTGATTTCAGTATAAAATACATATTATCATTCAGACGATACCTATTGTATTGCGTTTTACAGATTCATACAAAGAACTGACGTGACTTCTTGATCCGTTTATACAATAGGGTTTGTTTTTGCAGTCCAGAAAAAGTATCCAAATACGTACCACAAAGTTTGATATATATATATACATATATATACATATATATATATATATATATATATATATATATTTGGATACGTTTTCTGGATTGCAAGATTGTATTGTAAAAACGTATTCAACACGCACATACCCTGTGTATGGAAATGACCAAGAGCACCATTGCCAAGCCAAGGGTTACCCGAGGGTTCATGACGTCAGTGGTGCTGTGTTACTGGTGCTAAATCCAAGTATAAATGGTGCCTTGGGTAAAGCAATGAAGAATATAGGCGCATAGACTTGGTTTTGGTGACCTTGTTATAAGTGACACATGGCAGGTGAGGGCCTAGTTACAGGTTTTACCTTGGGCGACCATTTTCCTATAATAAGGCCGCTCTTCATTGCTTCCCCTTTAAGGTCGGTGCGAAGCTGATCAGGTTTCCCTATGCATGGTTATTTATAAGAAGATCCTTCTATGGAAAGTTTGTGTCGGGCACGTGAGCACTTAGTCGGCCTGTAGGCAGCACCCTAGAGGTTCGGTGTCCTCGCCCCTTACAGTCCGCCGTACAGAAAGCTCTCATCCACTCCTGAGTGGAAAAGCATTGATGCAAAATTGATAGGTTTAATGGCTTGTACAGAGAAGAGCACTCGCGAGCTTTCGGGACAATGGCGTCCTTATTTTCTGGCACCACTAAGTATTGCTTTATTGTAATTGCCAGGTCTTCACTTTGACGGGACAAACACATAGCACTGTGCTCCTGAAATACATTCAACACCGTTCTCTTGTACTTGGCGTCTTCTCCCCTGTATTTAGGCGTCATTATGCCTTATTGTGCTGTATCACACGCCATGTGGACAACATTGGGGGAGGTCATTGAGGTAGGACCGCAGCTGCTCTCCATAATGTGCTTAACCCCTGGGCCTCTATGTATCCCTTAATCTTCTGGCTCTCAGATGAGGCTTTTGACTCTACCATGAGGGTATATTTCAGGTTCGGAGAGGCTCATGGGGAAGGCAATTTTTATATAGGGAAAAACAGACCACAAGTAGGGCTTTATGTTTATGTCTCCCCCTTCCACAGCACCATTAGTGGTGTGAGCAGAGCTATGGCGCCCTCAATACTGTAAGCAGGGCTATGGCTGCTCCAATAATGTACATATTGTGCTCCAATACTGTAAGCAGGGCTATGGCTGCCCCAATAATGTACATATTGTGCCCCAATACTGTAAGCAGGGCTATGGCTGCCCCAATAATGTACGTATTGTGCCCCAATACTGTAAGTAGAACTATGGCTGCCCCAATAATGTATGTATTGTGCTCCAATACTGTAAGCAGGGTTATGGCGGCCCCAATAATGTATGTATTGTGCTCCCAAAAATGTAAAATAGGGTATGGCTGGCCCCCAATAATGTACATATTGTTTGGTCCAATTCTGTAAGCAGGGCTATGGCTGCCCCAATAATCTACGTATTGTGCTCCAATACTGTAAGTAGGGCTATGGCTGCCCCAATAATGTACTTATTGTGCCCCAATACTGTAAGCAGGACTATGGCTGCACCAATAATGTACATATTGTGCCCCAATACTGTAAGTAGAACTATGGCTGCCCCAATAATGTATGTATTATGCTCCAATTCTGTAAGCAGGGCTATGGCTGCCCCAATAATATACATATTGTGCTCCAATACTGTAAGCAGGGTTATGGCGGCCCCAATAATGTATGTATTGTGCTCCAAAACTGTAAGTAGGGCTATGGCTGCCCCAATAATGTACATATTGTGCTCCAATACTGTAAGCAGGGCTATGGCTGCCCCAATAATGTACATATTGTGCTCCAATACTGTAAGCAGGGCTATGGCTGCCCCAATAATGTACATATTGTGCTCCAATACTGTAAGCAGGACTATGGCTGCCCCAATAATGTACATATTGTGCTCCAATACTGTAAGCAGGGCTATGGCTGCCCCAATAATGTACATATTGTGCTCCAATACTGTAAGCAGGACTATGGCTGCCCCAATAATATACATATTGTGCTCCAATACTGTAAGCAGGACTGTGGCTGCCCCAATATTGTACATATTATGCTCCAATACTGTAAACAGGGCTATGGCTGCCTCAATACTGTAAGGAAGGCCATGGCTGCCCCAATAATGTACGTATTGTGCTCCAATACTGTAAGCAGGACTATGGCTGCCCCAATAATGTACATATTGTGCCCCAATACTGTAAGTAGGGCTATGGCTTTCCCCAATAATGAAAATATTGGGGCCCCAATACTGTAAGCAGGGACAATGGCTGCCCCCAATAATGTACATATTGTGCTTCCAATAATGTAAGCAGGACTATGGGCTGCCCCCAATTAATGTAAATTTTTGTGCCCCAATACTGTAAGCAGGGGCTAATGGCTGCCCCATAATAATGTAAATATTGTGCCCCAATACTGTAAGCAGGTCTATGGCTGCCCCAATAATTTACATATTGTGCTCCAATACTGTATGCAGGACTATGGCTGCCCCAATAATGTACATACTGTGCCCCAATACTGTAAGCAGGGCTATGGCTGCCCCAATAATGTACATATTGTGCTCCAATACTGTAAGCAGGGCTATGGCTGCCCCAATAATGTACGTATTGTGCTCCAATACTGTAAGCAGGGTTATGGCTGCCCCAATAATGTACATATTGTGCTCCAATACTGTAAGCAGGGCTATGACGGCCCCAATAATGTACATATTGTGCTCCAATACTGTAAGCAGGGTTATGGCTGCCCCAATAATGTACATATTGTGCTCCAATACTGTAAAGAGGACTATTTTCTGCCCCAATAATGTACTATTGTTTCTCCAATACTGTAAAGAGGGACTCTGGCTGCCCCAATAATGGACATATTGTGCCCCAATACTGTAAGCAGGGCTATGGCTGCCCCAATAATGTACATATTATGCTCCAATACTGTAAACAGGATTATGGCTGCCCCAATACTGTACATATTGTGCTCCAATACTGTAAGTAGGGCTATGGCTGCCCCACTAATGTACATATTGTGCTCCAATACTGTAAGCAAGACTATGGCTGCCCCAATAATGTACATATTGTGCTCCAATACTGTAAGCAGGATATGGCTGCCCCAATAAATGTAAAAAAATTGTGGCTCCAATTACTGTAAGCAGGACTATGGCTGCCCAATAATGTACTATTGTTGCCCCAATACTGTAGCAGGGCTATGGGGTGCCCCAATAATGTACATATTGTGCTCAATACTGTAAGCAAGACTATGGCTGCCCCAATAATGTACATATTGTGCTCCAATACTGTAAGCGGTCTATGGCTGCCCCCCAAAAATGTACATATTGTGATCCAATAACTGTAAGAGGGACTATGCTTGCCCCAATAAAAGTACATATTATGCTCCAATACTGTAAGCAGGACTATGGCTGCCCCAATAAATGTACATATTATGCTCCAATACTGTTAGCAGGGCAAAGGGCTGCCCCAAAAAGTTACATATTATGCTCCAAATACTGTAAGCAGGTTTTGGCTGCCCCAAAAATGTACTATTTATGCTCCAATAAATGTAAAAGCAGGACTAATGGCTGCCCAATAATGTACATATTTTTGCTCCAATTACTGTAAGAGGACTATGGCTGCCCCAATAATATACATTATTGTGCTTTCCCAATACTGTAAAGCAGGGCTATGGCTGCCCCAATAATGTACCATATCTGTGCCCAATACTGTAAGCAGTGCTATGGCTGCCCCAAAATGTACATATTGTGCTTTCCAAATACTGAATGCAGGACTATGGCTGCCCCAATAATGTAGTATTGTGCTCCAATAAATGCCAAGCAGGCTGTGGCTGCCCCAATAAACTTTAAATACTTATTGTATGCTCCAATTATGTAAGCAGGTATATGGCTGCCCCAATAATTTTACATATTGTGCTCCAATACTGTAAGCAGGTCTATGGCCCGCCCCAATAATGTACATATTGGTGCTCCAATTTCTGTAAGCAGGGGTTTTGCGGGCCCCATAATGTATGTATTATGCTCCAATACTGTAAGCAGGTTTAATGGCTGCCCCAATAATGTACATATTGTTCTCCAATACTGTAAGCAGGGCTATGGCGGCCCCAATAATGTACATATTGTGCTCCAATACTGTAAGCAGGGCTATGGCATCTGCATTTACAAACAGCAAGCAGAGACCTTACAAAATGTAAGAAATTGAAACACAAGGTGCAGAATACTGCTGCTAAGGCTGGAGAGGAGACCAGTTCCCCAGAAGTTGAACTAAACCTTACTGAGGAGTGATTATAATAGTTTTATTATGGCACAGGTGCACGACCTTCACCTACATCCTCCATAGAAGGACACATAAGGCTCCCGTTAGATTCCGCAATGATCATTAGAGTAATGCAATGAAATATCGGACACTGTGCGCCCCTTTACACCGGCCTGGGACGTGGCATTTCCTATGGAAAGCCTGATGTCCTTATAGAACTCGGTGTTCCTCAGAGCGGAAGGTGCGGAGCATTCTGAAATCCCCGAGTGGCAGCGACGTCTCAGGATGCCCTCATTTTCCGCAATCCCGGGTTTTAGCACTTGGTTGCTTTATTTTGGTCAAAAATGACCAGGGTGTTGGTGGCCGTGTCATAGCCATAGAAAGCCACCAGAGGAACCGGTCCCAACCCACCAGCTCAGGTCTCTGGTTTCAGAAGCTCGGGTGGTTGGTGGTATTTCACCACTGCTGAAGACCGCCCTCCATTAATGAGCCACCTTGCAGAAGGATGTGAGGAACGTTTCCTTCCCTCCACTTAAGTAATGCATGCCTCCCGCATTAGTAAGAGTGATCCGTAAGTAGGTGGGGGCCACTGAGGAGGTGAAGGGCGAGAGGGGAAGGTCACCTGAAAGGACAAATTGTTTTGTTCATTGTTTGGCTACAAGTGATGATGTGATATATGGAAGGGAACGAGAACGAGCTGAAATGCGCAGCGCCCATCTACCGCCCTGTGCTGCACGCCGCCCATCTACAGCCCTGTGCTGCACGCCGCCCATCTACTGCCCTGTGCTGCACGCCGCCCATCTACCGCCCTGTGCTGCACGCCGCCCATCTACTGCCCTGTGCTGCCACGCCCATCTACCGTCCTGTGCTGCACGCCGCCCATCTACCCCTATGCTGCACGCCGCCCATCTACCGCCCTGTGCTGCACGCCGCCCATCTACCCCCCTGTGCTGCACGCCGCCCATCTACCGCCCTGTGCTGCACGCCGCCCATCTACCGCCCTGTGCTGCACGCCGCCCATCTACCGCCCTGTGCTGCACGCCGCCCATCTACCGCCCTGTGCTGCACACCGCCCATCTACTGCCCTGTGCTGCACACCGCCCATCTACTGCCCTGTGCTGCACACGCCGCCATCTAAGCCTGTGCTGCACCGCCCGCCCTTCTCACCCGCCCTAGCTGTGCACGCCGCCATCTACCGCCCTGTGCTGCACGCCGCCATCTACCGCCTGTGCTGCACGCCGCGCCATCTACCGCCCTATGCTGCACGCCGCCCATCTTACACGCCATGTGCTGCTCCCGCCCATCTACTGCCCTGTGCTGCACACCGCCCATCTACTGCCCTGTGCTGCACACCGCCCATCTACTGCCCTGTGCTGCACAGCGACCCATCTACTGCCCTGGGGCTGCACGCCGCCCATCTACTGCCCTGTGCTGCACGCCGCCCATCTACTGCCCTGTGCTGCACGCCACCAATCTACTGCCCTGTGCTGCACACCGCCCATCTACTGCCCTGTGCTGCACACAGCCCATCTACTGCCCTGTGCTGCAGGCCGACCATCTACTGCCCTGTGCTGCACGCCGCCCATCTACTGCCCTGTGCTGCACCGGCCCCATCTACTGCCTGTGCTGCGCACGACCCATCTACTGCCTGGCTGCACACTGCCCATTCTACTGCCTGTGCTGCACGCCGCCCATCTACTGCCCCTGTGCTGCGCAGCGACCATCTACTGCCCTGTGCTGCCCAGCGACCATCTACTGCCCTGTGCTGCACACGGCCCATCTACTGCCCTGTGCTGCACACCGCCCATCTACTGCCCTGTGCTGCGCAGCGACCATCTACTGCCCTGTGCTGCACACCGCCCATCTACTGCCCTGTGCTGCGCAGCGACCATCTACTGCCCTGTGCTGCACACCGCCCATCTACTGCCCTGTGCTGCTGATCTAAGACCCAAAACCTGCAGCTTCTCTATTCTGCTGAAATGAATTATAATCCCCAACTGTGCCCCCTATAATAAATAATATACCCCACTGTGTCCCCTATAATAAATAATATACCCCACTGTGCCCCCTATAATAAATTATAATCCCCACTGTGCCCCTATAATAAATTATAACACCCTGCCCCCTGAAACAAGTGATAATCCTCACTGTGCTTCCTATGATAAATTATACTCCCCACTGTGCCAGGAACATCCCTTTAATCACTTGGCATTCAGGAACACAAAGTCCCACAGCTTGAAAATCCTACCCCATCTACTACCTTTCAGTCAATGGGGCCACACTTAAAGGAGATGTCTCACCATGTTGTTTCACAGAGTCACAAAGAGTTTTAGATTCATGCTTCCTGCCTCTTCTTGGTCAGTCTGTGGGTGGGTCTATAGCATTGATTAGCATATCAGCTCTGTATTCACAGCTTTTCTAATTGCACTGACATGAAAGAAAGAGATCTTGTTTATAGAGCAGAGAGCTTCAGAGATCAATGTAAAGAAGTGATGAATCTCCTTTGTTTGTTAGAGAGAACACACTCTGTTCTCAAGCTGTCGGCTTCCTGTGCGCCAACCTGTGGTGATGTCACTGCCTGCTCTCAAATAACACAAAGAGCAGAAAGAGAAGGTGAGAGCATGAAAAATCAGAGAAACCTGTGCACTCAGAGCAGATAAAATCTCTCTTATCTCCTGAAAAAGCAAAGTAAATAAAGCAATACGTTTGTATAAAGTCTTTAATTGCCATTCCCTACACATTGAAAGCTAATCTTTGTTGTGAGACAACCTCTTTAAACAGATTTTCCATCTCATTGATCAGCTTTAAACGTTTTTACCAAATACATTTCCGTTTTGACTTTGCTTTATTTCAAAAGATACAGCAGGTTATCTATCCTGCTCATTTGCAGATACTTTTCGTAGGTTAAGGACCTGTGCAGCAAATTCAGATTCATGGCCTTCCGAATGCTGCATGGGCACATCTGCAATACAGACGCAGAACAGAGTACCTGTGTAATGACCTTCTGACTGCAGGTCCTCAGGATGGCAGAGGACCACGGTGCCAAAAGATACAGCAGGTTATCTATCCTGCTTGTTTGCAGATGCTTTTGTAGGTTAAGGACCACTTATGTTTTCATTCCCTGCTAGGCTTTATCAACAGGAGAGGGCTGGCTGGCTAAAGTACAGAGGTGGTCTATGACTTAGAAAACCATCTGCAAACCAGCAGGATAGATAACCTGCTGTATCTTTTAATTGAAACAAAATCAGAACAGAATGTCTATTTAACTTTGCCTACATACTTAAAGGGGATGTATCGCTTCTTTAGTTCGGCTGATTCATACTGCTTTCAGCTTCTCAACTCTAGAAATGCAGGGGCGTTTCTTCCCCTCCCAGCTGGGGGACATCATCCCCCCTTCACTGTTCATGCTGGCTCCCGAGACACCCCCCCCCTCTCCGAGTCCACATGTCACTGTTTCTCTCCCTATGCAGATTTTGTAAGAGCTGTATACATACCACAGGGCTGCATTCAATCTAGAACTGAGCACTGATCTCTTCTCCTCTCACAGCTGGAGATTTGTTACAGTTGAATCCAGCTTTCTATGAACGGCACAGATCTCCCTCCTATGCAGGAGAGTTAGGCACCTACAACTGTGCTGTTTTCTTATTGTAGAATCAGCTGCAGTGTGTTTCTGCTGGGTGTGCAGAGAGAAATTGCTACGGCCCCTTAATCTGAGTGAGAGAAGCAGGGATCCAGGCACATTTCTGCTGTTTTCTGATTGTAGAAGCAGCTGCAGTGTTATTCTGTTTCTTCAGGCTGTGCAGAGTGAAAATGTGCCGGTCCCTTACTTTGAGTGAAAGGCAGGAATGCAAGCTCCGTGAATACGACTGGGGCCGAACAGAATGTAAATGAGCTCTCAGCTAGTGAAATGCAAGGAGGAGGGATCCGACCAGGACTGGATATCAGTGTAAACAGAAGATAAGGAAAACTGTGAATACAAGACAGCTTTGCTAATGACATCTAATTGCAAAGTTACTTGTTTTCACTGTCCCCTCATTCTGAAGACCATTTAATGAAATGATACAACCCCTTTAAGTCTAATCAATGAAATGGAAAGGCATTATCTAATGTGCAGAACTCTTTTACGTCTCTTATGCAATGCCCATTGACATATAGCAGAGGTGCGCTTTTCTGGAACTACTGGTGCAATGTTTCACAGCAGATTGAGGAGGCCCATCTGCCTAATATCTGTTGTTTTACTCCAGCTTTGCTTATGGAAGTGGATTGTTATTAAGTGCAAATTGCTTTCTCTTGCGGAAAAGGGAGGGAGCTTGTCCTGTATAAAATCCCTTTATGGAAAGCTATGGGGCTCAGGAGAGCGCAGAGTATTTCAGGTAATTAAACTTTCTGGAATCTGATCTGGACCCTTCACGGTTGCGCTCACCATACACTCTGCAGCAGAATTCAGATTCAAAGCCTTCCCAACGCCGCATGGGCACATCTGCAATACAGATGCAGAGTACCTGTGCAATGACCTTCTGACTGCAGCTCCTCAGGGTGGCAGAGGAGCGCGGTGCCAAAAGATACAGCAGGTTATCTATCCTGCTTGTTTGCAGATGCTTTCGTAGGTTAAGGACCATTTATGTTTTCATTCCCTGCTAGGCCTTATCAAAAGGAGAGGGATGGCTGTCTAAAGTACAGAGGTGGTCTATGACTTAGGAAACCATCTGCAAACCGGCAGGATAGATAACCTGCTGTATCTTTTAACTGAAACAAAATCAGAACAGAATGTCTATTTAACTTTGCCTACATGTTTAAGTCTAATCAATGAAATGAAAAGGCTTTACTTAATGTGAAGAACTCTTTTACATCTGCTTCTAGGGTATACAATATAAGAGCAGCTTATGCAATGCCCATTGACATATAGCAGAGGTGCGTTTTTCTGGAACTACTGGTGCAATGTTTCACAGCAGACTGAGGAGTCCCCTCTGCCTAAAACAGTGTTCTCAACCTGCGGCCTTCCAGCTGTTGGGAAACGACAACTCCCATCCTGTATTTATATACTCTATAACAGTGGGCATGATGGGAGTTGCAGTTTCCCAACAGCTGGAGGACCGCAGTTTGCAGACCACTGGCCTAAAATCTGTTGTTTTACTCCAGCTTTGCTTATGGAAGTGGATTGTTACTAAGTGCAAAGAGCTTTCTCTTGCGGAAAAGGGAGGGAGCTTGTCCTGTATAAAATCCCTTTATGGGAAGCTATGGGGCTCAGGAGAGCGCAGAGGATTTCAGGTAATTGAACTTTCTGGAATCTGATCTGGACCCTTCACGGTTGCGCTCACCATACACTCTGCTGCAGCAGATTCAGATGCAAGGCCTTCCCAACGCCGCATGGGCACATCTGCAATACAGACGCAGAGTACCCGTGCAGTGACCTTCTGACTGCAGCTCCTCAGGGTGGCAGGGGAGCGCGGTGCCAGCGAATGGCGGCAGGAGCTTAGGTGGGCAGAATTGAATGCAGGCTGCTGAGCTGAATGCAGATTTGCCCGTTCCAGGCGCCCGGGTCTCTGTGTAATGAGTTGTGACCTTTGGAATGCAAATCACATAGATTCAGACAGAGCTGTGAATTCATTTGATGTACAGTATGTGGGATTTGCTGACTCCAGCAGTCTGCAGACCTCACTGCAGAGCACATTTCTTAAAGTGATCACCCGTTGCTGATTTACACAGGATCTGGGGCCGTTCCTGATGAGTGTGTGTTAGTAAATCCTTGTGTTCCCTGTGGGATACAATCCTGCAGCAGCTTCTCTTATCACTCTGTGCTGTTCTGTTATTCGTCTTAGTAAGGTATTACTGAATCTGTCAGCTGGGCGTTAACCATTGGCCTGCACAGTCTGACATTGTCCAACCAGTGCTGACAGTCAGTGTCATGCCTCTAAGAAAACTGGAATGGTAACACCCAGCTGACACATTCAGTAACACATTTCTAGGAGGAATAACAGAGGGACAGCGCAACACAGAGATAGAAGAGAAGAGGCTCCAGGATTTTTTATTTCACAGGGATTTACTAAAGTAGACATAAAGGTGCTACCATGGGAAGGGTATATTACATGCCCAATAAGCACACATATCGCACATCCCGGAAGTAGAGGCCCAAGTATCGTATGTCTAGGAAGCAGAGGCCCACATATTGTATGTCCAGGAAGTAGAAACCCACGTATTGTATGTCTAGGAAGTAGAGGCCCACGTATTGTATGTCTAGGAAGTAGAGGCCCACGTATTGTATGTCTAGGAAGTAGAGACCCACATATAGTATGTCCAGGACGTAGAGTCCCACATATTGTATGTCCAGGAAGTAGAGAACCACATATTGTATGTCAAGGAAGTAGAGGCCCACATATTGTATGTCAGGAAGAGAGCCCACTATATGTATGTCCAGGAAGTAGAGGCCCACATATTGTATGTCCAGGAGCAGAGACCCACATATTGTATGTCTAGGAAGTAGAGGCCCACGTATTGTATGTCTAGGAAACAGAGGCCCACATATTGTATGTCTAGGAAGGAGAGGCCCACATATTGTATGTCCAGGAAACAGAGGCCCACATATTGTATGTCTAGGAAGCAGAGGCCCACATATTGTATGTCTAGGAAACAGAGGCCCACATATTGTATGTCTAGGAAGCAGAGGCTCACATATTGTATGTCTAGGAAGTAGAGGCTCACATATTGTATGTCTAGGAAGCAGAGACCCACATATTGTATGTCTAGGAAGCAGAGGCCCACATATTGTATGTCTAGGAAGTAGAGGCCCACATATTGTATGTCTAGGAAGGAGAGACCCACATATTGTATGTCTAGGAAGCAGAGGCCCACATATTGTATGTCTAGGAAGTAGAGGCCCACATATTGTATGTCCAGGAAGTAGAGGCCCACATATTGTATGTCCAGGAAGTAGAGGCCCACATATTGTATGTCCAGGAAGTAGAGGCCCACATATTGTATGTCCAGGAAGTAGAGGCCCACATATTGTATGTCCAGGAAGTAGAGGCCCACATATTGTATGTCCAGGACGAAGATGCCCACATATTGTATGGCAAGTAAGCAGATGCCCACATATTGTATGTCTAGGACTAGAGGCCCAATATTGTATGTCTAGGAAACAGAGGCCCACATATTGTATGTCTAGGAAGTAGAGGCTCACATATTGTATGTCTAGGAAGCAGAGGCCTCACATATTGTATGTCAGGACGTAGAGGCCCAATATTGTATTCCGGGAGAGATGCCCACATGTTGTATGCCAAAAGGCGAGAGCTAACATATTGTTGTACACTAGAAGTAGAGCCCACATATAAGTTATGTCCAGAAGTAGATGGCTCACATATTGTATGCCAGGAACCAGATGCCAGAATTTTGTTAACTAAGAAGCAGTGTCCTATTTTGTATGCCCAAAGAGCAGATACTAACATATTGTCTACACTAGAAGCAGATGCCCACATACTACAGTATATGCTCAAGAAGCAGATGCTAACATATTGTATGCCCAGGAACCAGATGACCAGATGTTATATGCTCAAGAAGCAGCTGCCCTTATATTGTATCCCCAGGAAGCAGATACCAACATATTGAATACCCTAGAAGCAGATGCCCAGATATTATATGCTCAAGAAGCACCTGCCCCTATATTGCATGCCCAGGAAACATATGCCCACATATTGTATGCCCAAACAGCAGCTGCCCATATATTGTATACCCTAGAAGCAGCTGCCCTTATATTGTATACCCTAGAAGCAGCTGCCCTTATATTGTATACCCTAGAAGCAGCTGCCCTTATATTGTATACCCTAGAAGCAGATGCCCAGATATTATATGCTCAAGAAGGAGCTGCCCTTATATTGCATGCCCAGGAAACAGATGCCCACATATTGTATACTCAAGAAATCAGATGCCAACATATTGTATGCCCAGGAGACGGCTGTCCATACATCATTTGCCGGGGAAGCAAGGTTGTAAAGTTGGCTCCACATACGGTTATCTTGTGCTGGATATTAGGGGTATATTATTGTGTCAGAGCTTGTGCCCCCCCAGTGAAAATTATTCTGAGGTCCCAGCCTTCATCTATACAGTACATATGATGTCCTAATTATTGCACATACAGGCTGTGATAGGATATAAAGTGGTAGGTTGGAAAGTCGGCTCCAAATAAGGTTATCTGGTGCTAGATCTTGGGGGCATGTTATTGTGTCAGGGCTTAAACCCTCCAGAGACAATTATTCTGAGGGCCCACCCTTTATCTATATAGTAATGTGATATCCTAATTTTTGCATATCTAGGTTTCAATGGGATATAATGTGGTAGGTTGCAAACTCGGCTCCAAACGAGGTTGCCTTCTGCTAGAACTTTAGTACCCTGATATATTACGGGTACCTTATTGTGTCAGAGCTTGAGCCTACCAAAATAAATTAATCTAAGGGCCCACCTTTCATCTACATAGTACATGTTATGTTTAATTATTGCACATATAGGCCTTAATAGGATATAAGGTTGTAGGTTGGAAAATCGGCTCCAAATAAGGTTATCTGGTGCTAGATCTTGGGGGCATGTTATTGTGTCAGAGCTTAAACCCTCCAGAGAAAATTATTCTGAGGGCCCACCCTTTATCTATACAGCACATGTAATATTCTAATTATTGAATATCTAGGTTTCAATGGGATATGATGTAGGTTGTAAAGTCGGCTCCAAATGAGGTTGCCTTCTGCTAGAACTTGGAGACCCTCATATATTACAAATACATTTTGTATGAGGAGGGGAACATCTCTCCTTATGGAGAGCACCAGTTAAGGTGTGTAGTGTTTTGTTTTGCCTTTTAGCCCACTACACCAGCATCTGAATATCACAAGGCATTATGGGAAGGAGCTGGAAAGCTCAATGCGCCTCTTAGGTTGTAACAAATCCTCAATTTACTTCTGATTCACTGAATCTTTGAGAAGCAAAAAGGAATAATTGTCAAGCCAATATTGGCTCATCTACATACGCGTTTCGGGTTTTGCCCCTCATCAGTGTAGAGCAGAGCGATATTGGCTTGACTGGTGGGAGGCAATGAGTGGGTATGAGGAAATACATTTTGTGTCATAGCTTGAGTCTACCAAAAGAAGTTTTTCCGAGAGGACATCCTCCATCTTTACATAGTACATGTGGTGTCCTAATTATTGCCCAGCTAGGCTTCTATAGGATATAAAGTGATAGGTTATAAAATCGGCTCCAAATGAAGGTTGGTCGACAGGCACCAACAAAATCAGGGAAAACCAGCAAACAACCAATATGGTCCCATTACAGTTCCTAAAAGGTTGTCAGTCAGATTTTCCAGACCCCTGAATGGCCAATTGGCTTTGGTATGTATCAAGGTGAGATGCAAGCGTCAGAAAGCTTGGTGACAACTGTATGTGATTTAGTGGCAGCCATATTAGTTGTCACCTATAAATAGAAGTCTTCAGGCAATGCTCTTTGTAGTTTCTGGAACAATTGGGTAACAACAACTAGAGTCCCATTACAGTTCCTAGAGGGCTGTCTGCCGGCTTTCCCAAACCTATGCATCAAGGTGACATATGATGCTCTAAAGGGGTAACGTTCCTTACAAGGATGGAGCACCATGTGGGTGTGTGGAGATCTATACACCATTAATTGCTTCACTGAAATTCAAATATATTCTAAAAGGCTCATGGGAAATGAGCTAGAGCTCTGGTGCACCACCATTTTGATCTAGTGATCCTCAACTTACATCTGACTCACTAAGCCTTTCAATGTAAATGGGATTAGAGCCTACTAGTTATTCATCTGCAGACAGCTGTGTCAGGGTGTTTGCCCCTCATCAGAATACTTTTTGGTTGGGTGAGAGGCAATAGGGCAGGGGTCTGCAATGTCGGCTCTCCAGCTGTTGGGAAACTACAACACCCACCATACATTTATATAATCTATATCAGTGGGCATGATAGGAGATGTAGTTTCCCAACAGCTGGAGAGCGGACGATGCAGACCTCTGCTCTAGGGGTTGTTGGAAAGGAGTAACATTCCTCAGTAGGGAGAGGCACCATGAAGGTGTGTGGAGACTTATACACTATTAGTTGCTCCACTGAAATTTAAATATATTCTAAAAGGCTCATGAAACAGCTGTCTGTAGATGAATATCTGGTCGGCTCTAATCCCATTCACATTGCAAGGCTCGGTTGTTAATTAGGGAACGCTACATCCAATAGGTAGCTCTGTAGAGTCCTTAATCGTTTCCCATGAGCCTTTTAGAATAAATCTGATGCTCCAAAAAGCTTGTATATGCTTCAGTGGCAGCCATGTTAATTGTGACCCAGCTGTCCCAGAGGGCGCATCTCTCATTTTCTTCCTTTACATTGATTCCTTTCTAATTCCCAGCTTGTTGGGTCAGTATCTTGGCTGCTGCTTTGAAATGCAGTTCATCCTTAATCTAATGATGGCACGGTTGCCAGTCACCCAATTTCTATGGGATTAGACCCTCTTATCTGCCAGAGCAGAAGTGAATTCGGTAAAGTCCTGGATTGCCCTAATACGTTCCGAAAGTTCGGCGTCATTAACGGGGTGGGGGAAGGGGGGGGAGCTGTCTCTGGTGCTGAAGGGACTGTTACATTCACCAGCACCTGAGATCCATCGGTCTCATAATACAGGAAATGCTTGTATCTCTTTAAAATGTATCACTCCGAACAATATAACACCGATTCTGGGACTCCGTCCAGATTTGTTCTTGCTTGGCTTGCTTGCTGCAATGTATTAATAGGATTGAGGTTAAGTTCTTCTTGGGATCTATTCTCAGGGGGGTTGGAGCGCTGTCTTGAAAAATTCTACGTTTCTCTGCAATCGCACAATACTAGATTCAACCTCTTTACTATTAGAATCTAAAGGCAAAGGAGAACCTCCCAATTTATCAAGGCATCCAGGCTGGACATACATGCTCCATGTCAAAGAGTGTATTATAGGTCGAGTGGAGAACCTTAAAGGGGTTTTGCCACGAAGTAAAATTGACGTGAGAAGCTTGAAAATGAGATAACAACCATTTTCACCATTCATTATTATTAAAAATTCTGCACCGTTTGTGTTTGAGCTGCTCCTTTAGTGATCCATTGTTTACAGCTAGTCTCCAGGGGATACGACCAGGGCTGGGAGCTCCTCAGTCCTGGTCGCACATGCTCAGACGTCACCTCTCCTCTCAGGCAGCTACTGAGTGTTCCAACCCCCAGGTGCTGTCATTCTACTCCCGTCCTCTGGACTCCTTAGTAATTAGTCAAAGAGTGCAAATAAATAAAAAAGGAACGTCAATGAGGTCTGTGCATTAATAAAGAGAAACAAAAATACCCACAGGTTTGGTTCCTGCAGGGATTTGAACCTGGAACTCTTGTGCTGTGAGGCACAAACTTTACCTCTGAGCTACTCACAATGCTTTACATAAACAGACCTTTCTTTGACTACAGAGAGGAAAGGCCTGGTGATATCATTCTGCAGGGTCAAATGATAGGCAATTCAAACAAATCACACTCGCCCCTCTCTGAGCACACAGAGCTGAAGAGATGGGTACAGGAGGTATGAAATGAGATTGTGGCAAAACCCCTTTAAGATCTAATAAGAAAAATGTAAAATAGCCTGTGCTTTTCTAAGAGAGCTTATTATACGGTGAGGGGGCTTAACGGAGACCCTTAGGATCTAAAATGAAGAACCCAAAATAGCCTGTGCTTTTTTAAGAGAGCTTATTATACGGTGAGGGGGCTTACCTGAGACCCTTAGAACCTAAAAAGAAGAGCCCAATAGAGCCTGTGCTTTTCTTGAAGGAGCGTGCATCTAAGAGAGCTTATTATAGAGTTAGGGGGCATAGTTGAGACCCTTGGGATCTAAAAAGAAGAACCTAAAATAGCCTGTGGTTTACTTTACAGGGCATCCATCTAAGAGTTTGTTATAAGGTGAGGGGTTTTAACAGAGACCCTGAGGATCTAAGAAGAAGAGCCTAAAATAGCCTGTGGTTTTCTTGAGGGGGCGTCCATCTAAGAGAGCTTATTATAGGGTGAGGGGGCCTCGCTGAGATCCTTAGGATCTAAAAACAAAGGAGGACTTATCTATCTGTCAACGCATCCACATTGGACAACCATGATCCATCTAAAAGAGTTTATTATAGGGTGAGGGGGCCTAGGTGAGACCCTTAGGATCTAAAAAGAAGAACGGAAAATAGCCTGTGCTTTGTTTGAAAGGGCGTCCATCTAAGAGAGTTTATTATAGGGTGAGGGGGCCTCGCTGAGACCCTTAGGATCTAAAGGCTAATGAGGCTTTCTCTATCTATCAAAGCATCCATGATCCATCTGAAGAGTTTATTATAGGCTGAGTGGAGAATGGGGTGAGAGAAGAATATAAAAGAGCCTGTGCTTTTCTTGAAAGGGCGTCCATCTAACAGAGCTTATTATAGGTTTTGGGGGCTTAGCTGAGACTCTTAGAACCTAAAAAGGAGAACCTAAAATAGCCTGTGTTTTTTCTTGAAGGGGTGTTCATCTAAGAGAGCTTATTATAGGGTGAGGGGGCCTCGCTGAGATCCTTAAGATCTAAAGGCAAAGGAGGACTTCTCCATCTGTCAAAGCATTCATATTGGACAACCATGATCCATCGAAAAGAGCTTATTATAGGGTGAGTGGAGAATAGGGTGAGAGAAGAATCTAAAAGAGCCTGTGCTTTTCTTGAAAGGGCGTCCATCTAAGTGAGTTTATTATAAGTTTAGGGGACTTCGCTGAGACCCTTAGAACCTAAAAAGAAGAACCTAAAACAGCCCGTGTTTTACTTGAAGGCATGTCCATCTACGAGAGCTTATTATATGGTTAGGGGGCTAGATGTGACCCTTAGGACCTAAAAAGAAGAGCCTAAAATAGCCTGCATTTGTCTTGAGGGGGGCGTCCATCTAAGAGAGTTTGTTATAGGGTGAGGGGGCCTCATTGAGATCCTTAGGATCTAAAGGCTAATGAGAACTTCTTTATCTATCAAAGCATCAATATTGGACAACCATGATCCATCTAAGAGAGTTTATTATAGGTTGAGTGGAGACGCTTAGGATCTAAGAAGAAGAATCTAAAATAGTCTGTGTTTTTCTTGAAAGGGCGTCATCTAACAGAGTTTATTATAGGTTTGAGGGGCTTAGCTGAGACTCTTAGAACCTAAAAAGAAGAACCTAAAAGAACCTGTTTTTTTCTTGAAGGGGTGTCCATTTAAGACAGTTTGTTATAGGGTGAGAGGGCCTCACTGAGACCCTTAGGATCTAAAGGCAAATGAGGACTTCTCCATCTATCAAAGCATCCATATCAGACAACTATGATCCATCTAAGAGAGATTATTATAGGCTGAGTGAAGACTCTAAGGATCTAAGAAGAAGAATCTAAAAGAGCCTGTGCTTTTCTTGAAAGGGCGTCCATCTACGAGAGCGTATTATAGGGTGAGGGGGCCTAGTTGAAACCCTTGGGATCTAAAAAGAAGAACCCAAAATAGCCTGTGCTTTGTTTGAAAGGGCGTCCATCTAAGAGAGTTTATTATAGGGTGAGGGGGCCTCGCTGAGACCTTTAGGATCGAAAGGCAAATGAGGCTTTCTCTATCTATCAAAGCATCCATGATCCATCTATAAGAGTTTATCATAGGGTGAGTGGAGAATGGGGTGAGAGAAGAATCTAAAAGAGCCTGTACTTTTCTTGAAAGGGCGTCCATCTAAGAGAGCTTATTATAGATTTCGGGGGCTTAGCTGAGACTCTTAGAACCTAAAAAGGAGAACCTAAAAGGACCTGTGTTTTTCTTGAAGGGGGCGTCCATCTAAGAGAGCTTGCTATAGGATGAGGGGGCCTTGCTGAGATCCTTAGGATCTAAAATCTAATGAGAACTTCATCTATCAAAGCATCAATATTGGACAACCATGATCCATCTAAAAGAGTTTATTATAGGCTGAGTGGAGACACTAAGGATCTGAGAAGAATAATATAAAATAGCCTGTATTTTTTTGTTACGGGTGTCCATCTAAGAGAGATTATTATAGGGTGAGGGGGCCTCGCTGAGATCCTTAGGATCTAAAGGCAAAGGATGACTTCTCCATCTTTCAAAGCATTCATATTGGACAACCATGATCCATCTAAGAGAGTTTATTATAGGGTGAGTGGAGAAGAGGGTGAGAGAAGAATCTAAAATAGCCTGTGCTTTTCTTGAAAGGGCTTCCATCTAAGAGACCTTATTATAGGTTAGCCTAGCTAATACCCCTAGAACCTAAAAAAAAGAACCTAAAAGAGCCTGTGTTTTTCTTGAAGGCGTGTACATCTAAGAGAGCTTATTATATGGTTAGGGGGCTAGTTGAGACCCTTAGGACCTAAAAAGAAGAGCCTAAAATAGCCTGTATTTGTCTTGAGGGGGGCGTCCATCTAAGAGAGTTTGTTATAGGTTTAGGTGACTTCGCTGAGACCCTTAGAACCTAAAAAGAAGAACCTAAAACAGCCCGTGTTTTACTTGAAGGGGTGTCCATCTAAGAGAGCTGACTAAATGGTTAGGGGGCTAGTTGAGATCCTAAGGACCTATACAGAAGATCCTAAAATTGACTGTTCGTGGCTTGAGGGGGGCTTCCATCTAAGAGAGTTTGTTATAGGGTGCGGGGGCCACATTGAGATCCTTATGATCTAAAGGCTAATGAGAACTTCTTAATCTATCAAAGCATCAATATTGGACAACCATGATCCATCTAAAACAGTCCTCCTTTGCCTTTAGGTCCTAAAGGTCTGAACTAGGCCCCCTAAGCATATAATAATATAGGGTTAGGGGGCCTAGTTGAGACCCTTAGGACCTAAAGGCAAAGGAGGACTTTTCCAACTATCAAAGCTGAACATATGGGTCACAGCAAGGCCCCCTCAACCTGAAATCAGCTCTGCTAGATGGAGCATAGTTGTCCAATATGGAAAACCCTTCAAGAAAACACAGGCTATTTTAGGTTGTTCTTTTTATGACACTTGTTCCAAATTGGTCCCAACAGACCAGGGCAGCTCCAGTCATAACAGACTTTAAAAGGGTTTTCCTATGACCTGGGAGCAGCTTGTGCTCATCATAAATCCCTTTGAATGAGCTGTAGGGAACAGAGGGGGAAAGGAAGTAGCAACTGCTCCAAGTAGATTTCTGACTTAAAGACTGTTGTCTGCAGAATATTGTTCCCTATAAATCTGATTGGAAATGTTCATATTGGACTGGAATAAAGTCCAGCAGAAGACAACCTTATGGTGACTTTAGAACCAGTCACCAGATATTCTACTACTAAACCCGCATGTGTAACCTTTGCCTTGAGGCAGAATTACAAGAAGTACCCAACAGTGGCCATGTCCTGTATAGACAGATGGTGACCTCCAGAACTTAAGTCCAACGCTGTGCAGGCCTCATCATAGGGTTGACAGAACTGGACTCTCACATAGTACAATGCGTTGCAGTATGGAGCAGGGCTGTGGAGTCAGTGACTATTTTGCAGGAGTTGGAGTCGTCATAAAATGAAGCGACTTCCAAAATATATACTAAGTTGGTCCAGTTAGTTTGATGCAAAGAGAAAGAGGAATTGGGTCCGGCCTATGCTGCTGCTCCCATATCTTCAGTCTTAACACATGAGGAGTGTAATTGATGACATGGAGCAGGCAAAGCGCTGCCCCAGGGGAAAAGAATCTGCTCCCAGGGCAAACAGATTTCAGCAAAATGTGTGTCACCTGTTTTCAAAGAAGTAGAAGATCAACTGTTCATCAAAACTGACTGTGGCTGAGGCAATTCCTTTATACCCTGACATTGTTAGAGATGTTGCCCCTGTGGTCACCGCTTTGCCCCCAAGTTAGTGTAGAGAGGCCGTTCTCTAGCCTGGAAATAATGAGATCAGATGTGAGGTCATGTATGCAGGATCTGATGGAGGCAATACTATTTCTCAGAACAAATTCAGAGACTCCACAAATGTTCCTGCAGGGTTTTGCATATTTACAATTTTTTTGTGTTCTAAAGTCATGTCCAATAAATATATTTACACTGACAAGCAAAATGGTAACAATGTTTTGAACTTGTGACTTTCAGGCTCCATATCTCTCCATCCACTACAGCTTTGTACATGAGGCTACTGTAATCTTATATACAGTGATCTGACCCATATTATACATAAATTTGACTTAGTTACAATTTGCTCCTAAAAATCAAAGTGTTAATTTTTATTATTTTGTTAGTACTTTGGAAATCCACCTTTGGTTTTCAATACTGCCTGAATCCTTCTGGGCTTTGGATTGGATTCAAGCATATCTTGACCAAAATCTGATCCCCGGTCTCTTTTACACATTCCCAATGTTGGTGCAGACTGGACTTGGATACAAATACAGCTTTTTCATCAACTCTACCCACAAGTGTTCAAAAGATCAAAACATTGTTACCCTTTTGCTTGTCAGTGTCTGTTCTACCTAACTAGCTTGATTATTGTATTATAAGGTGATAAACAGCCTGATGTTACCATTTTACTACAGTAAAGTTATCACTTAAACATGCGCCGTGTATGAGGGAGTCAGGAGTCGGAGGTTTGGGAAATTGAGGAGTCGGAGTCGGGATGTGCCATCATTCATGAAAATCCTCAACTAGTGACAAATTATCAAACCATCTATTTTTGACTCCGCCATGAGAGTGTAGAGACGCGCGATGCATTATCAGAATGTACAGACCATTACTTGTAGTCTGATTACATTTTACTGCTCCTTCGATGCCATCGTCTATGTTATATTCATGCAGAGTGATTCTCCTAACTCCTTCCTGCCCAATGCCATACCCGGGTACAGGGGAATTGCTGTGATTGACAGCCACCACTCCAAAAGCTGGGAATGGAAAAAATTCTGAACCTGGCCATTTAATAGAAAGCCCGCCCCAAAAAACGAGTGATGTCACGCTGTCATTTGTCCCCAGGGAAGGACAAGAGTGAAAACAAGCCTTGAGCACAACATAAATAAGAGCCCTTAAAGGGATTTTGCCATGAAGTGAGTTCCTTACCTCTTATCTGCTCAGGAGAGAAGATAAACAAAGCAGGAGTCATGAACGGCTGCAGGGGTGAGAGGGAGGGGGGTGAACATAGAGCGAGGAAGAAGGGAGAGTCTGCAATGTTTACTCAAATAATTACATCATAACCCGGGGATTCTCTATACAGCAGACAGCCTCATACACTGCCCTTTCTCCCCAGTCCCTTGCAAGCTCATTCATGTTCCCGGTCATCAGATAAGAAGTGCAAACACGCAAGCGTGGCCAGATCAGCTCCTGTCAGTGTCCTGGTTGTGTCTAATGTAAACTTTCAGGAAACTAAGGGGGACTGAGCAATGCTGTAGTTCTCACAGGCTTCACTTTCTGTAATCACATATATTTAGAGAAGTGATTAAATACCCATTTTGGAGGATCCCACGCCAACATTACATCGTGGCAAAACCCCTTTAAAGAGATGTTCCCATCATATACTTTGATGGAGTAGCAATAGGATATAGGAATGGGCCCCCAATGGGCACAACTCTGCATTCTGTTCTATAGGAAACACAGCTTCCTGTACTCAGAACTCCCATAGAACAGAACCAAGAGTCTTGTGCAAGGTGCAACTCGCTGTCCGTACTGAGCCAACACCTTCAGGGCCCATTCCCAAGATAGGTGCGAGTCTTAGAGGTGGGACCCTCACAGATCACACATTAAAGAGGTTTTCTCACTGTGCAGTTTCACATTCACAGTCAACTTTTCTTGCACTTTGCTCACTGCAGGCTGTGGGTGGGTCTGTAGCAGTGATTAGCATGTTTAACCTTTCTCTATAACAAGCTGTGAGATTAAAAAGAGCAGTGCAGGAGATCTAATCTGTAAGTAAACAAA
Organism: Phyllomedusa bahiana; assembly: GCA_025379985.1. NCBI lineage: Eukaryota > Metazoa > Chordata > Amphibia > Anura > Hylidae > Phyllomedusa > Phyllomedusa bahiana. The sequence goes on along the minus strand of JAODAL010005130.1, from coordinate 16,656 downwards.
GCTACATAAGCTGTGAGGAGTGAAAGCAAAGTCTTATCAGTAACACAAGAGTCAGAGATAATTAGTTCTTCTTCTGTGAGGTGATGTCACTCCCTGTTCTCTGCTCATATAGAGTATGGTCTGGTATGCAGGTTACCATAGATACTGGTGTGCACTCAAGAGCATGTAAAATGTCCCTTTTCTCTTAAGTAAAATCTATTGACCAATGTATTTAGAAAAAGTCTTCATTTAACTGTCCCTTTATGTTGAACACTAATCTTTGTAGCGAGGAAACCCCTTTAACGGGAAGGAGGAAAATCATGGCCTGATCCAGTAGGTGGTGCAGAGTCCCTCCTCTTTTCCTTTAAAGGGGTTGTCTCACTACAAGGAATGATGCCTTTTATGTTAAATATCTTGGAAAAACAAGTCACTTTGCAATATGTGTCTTAACATGTCCCACCTATTCCTAGATTCCCCTCTATGTATGGGCTGCATCAGCTCCTCAGGTCGCTATAGCTACAGACCTGTTTGATCTCTCCTGATAGGCTGCCAGCACTGATTGCTATAGCTACAGACCTGTTCTCTCTCTCTCATGATAGGCTGCCAGCGCTGGTCACTATAGATACAGACCTGTTTGATCTGTCCTGATAGGCTTCCAGCACTGGTTGCACTAGCTACAGACCTGTTCTCTCTCTCCTGATAGGCTGCCAGCACTGGTTGCAATAGCTACAGTCCTGTTCTCTCTCTCCTGATAGGCTGCCAGTACTGGTTGCTATAGCGACAGTCCTGTTCTCTCTCCCTGATAGGCTGCCAGCACTGGTCGCTATAGTTACAGACCTGTTCTCTCTCTCCTGATAGGCTGCTGCACTGGTTGCTATAGCTACAGACCTGGCTTCTACTGCAACCTAGTAGAATCCAGTAAACACGTCCCTGAATTCAAAATGAAACTAAGAAAACAGGACTGAGGTGAGATGAATCACTGTAGTGAGACAATCTCTCTTAAGCTTATTTGAATCTATTCCTATTTCAGTGGATCATTCACGTCTTGTAAGTCTCCGCACACCTACACGGTGCCTCTGCCGAATGAGGAATGTTACCCCTTTTGAATGAGTTGTAATGTCAGAATGCTTCCCCAATTACTGTAAAAATGACCCATATAGGACCACATAATAAGGCCATATAAAACTCATATAACATCGCCACACATTACCCTAGTATAGTAAACAACAGCCCAACCTCAATTTAAGAAGACCTTCAATAGGGGATGTGGGAAATATAAACTCGACTTCAGGGATATGGAAAAAATAGTGAGACATCTTAATAGTGGAGCTAGAAAAGCAAACACATGTAGAGAATACTAGAATAAAATATCACTTTTAATATTACCACTAATAATACTACACCTATTTAACCCTACACTAACCTAATTACACAAAAACCCTAACTACCAAAAAAAAGGGGAACCCGTCCCAACAAGTACGACCCCTACCGGAACCTCTCATATATATATACAATAACCCTATTTTACCCTACAATACCTCTATAGGGGAAACCAGGGCATAGATAAATGACCCACTATTTTAACCACTTTTCTCTACTGGTGTATAAATATACAGATATTACACCGTTCAATATCTCCAATAATAGTCAGTTGGTATCCATTATTAGATCACAAGCAACTATATCTACCCCTTATAGAACAGAAACCCGTAATAATAGTAATAGTGGAGCTCGGGGGCATTTGCCCCTTCGATCCATTCTACAACCTTTACACCTGGAAGCCCAAGGGGTCTTACGTTTCATCTTCTTCTACAGAGACGTTACAGTTTTTATTTTGGGCACAGAACCAGTGCAAGTATTATCTATGGGAATGAAGATCTCTGCCCGCCGGATAGGCTCTTACATCACTAGATTTCCAAAAATAACATCAGTGACTCATGCCAGTCCTTCCGTATCAGGCTGAAATCTGACTAATACCAATTCTGTGTATACAGAGTAATAACAAAACCAATTAAAAATGCAAATGGGGCCAAATAATTCTGTATATTCCTAGTCCGCGCAGCTGACAGCGCCTTACAGGGAATGCGTCATCAAAAAAATTAGTCATTGTTTTACTCCTGTTTTTATGTCAAACACATTTTTTAGGAATTTTTTATTTTTTTTTTTTTTTATTTTTCACATCACTTTCAATGTTTTTTAATAATTCTTAAGTCTTGCAGTTCTCACTTTGGCCACTAGGCCTTGTTTGCACTGCTTTAACAGCAGTCAGGGAGATGCTTTACAGTAGCTTCATGCACATAGGAGACTTAAAGGGGTTTTGCCATGATGTAATGTTGACGTGGGATAGTCTAAAATGGGTATTTAATCACTTTTCTAAATATGTGTGATTACAAAAAGTGAAGCCAGAGAGAGCTACAGGCTGCCTTACCTGCCCTTAGTTACTTAAAAGCTTCTATTAGATACGACCAGGCAGAGTGACAAGAGCTGCTGGCCGAGCTTGCCCAGAGCACACTTTATCTGATGAGAGGGAGCGTGAAGAAGCTTTCAAGGCACCGGGTAGAAATATGTTGTCTTTTGTATACAGAATCCACTAGTTGTAGTGTGATTATTTGAGTGAACATTGCACACGATCCCTTATGCATGGCTCTGTGCTCTGGCAGACTGTCTCTCTCTCTTAGCTCAGCGTGGCTTGTTTACATTTGCTTCTTAGCAGATAAGGCTCCTCCTGGCAAAACCCCTTTAAGACTGACCCAGTCCAATTGACATCTATAGGAGATTTTTCTAGCCATGATCTGTGACCTGGGAAGAAGTCACTGTGCAGGGAGGTGAAAGGGTGAACTGTGACTATCTCTTCTTGTGATTGGTGGATCCTGTGTTATCTATTCATACTGGTGTCTCATTTCAGTTTGACCCTCTTTGTGCTGATAATGACCCTAACTCTCCTGCAATTTGTCTGTGTAAACTTTCAGTTAGTTGTAGAGAAGCTAAATATTCTAATCACTGCTATATCACTGCTAATAGCTAATCACTGCTGTAGAACCACTCGCAGCATGACAAGACCAGAGTGGATAAAAAGCTGCTTGTGACATAGGGTGGTGAAGAAACCCTTCTAAAGGGGTTTTATTATCTCATACATTGATGGCTTATCGATAGGAAATGCCATTAATGTGAGATAGGGGCTGGTCGCAGAGGTGGGACCTGCACCTAACTCGAGAACGAGTGACAGAATAGAGTTGGACCATGCTTGCGTGGTTACTCTCTATTCATTTCAAAGGGAGTTCCACATACAGCCCAGGAGTTGCTATAGGCTGTACTCAGGGCTGGAGCAAGGTATTCTGGTGCCCTAGGCAAATAATCCACAAAGTGCCCCCCCAAATGGAAAATTCGGCCCACTCCATGCCTACTTGTGCCTCCTTTTATGCCTGGGATGAAGTGGTGCCCAAAGCGGTCGCCTACCTTTGCCTACCCATCATCCCGCCCTGGCTGTACTCAGAACTCCCCGCTGAAATGAAGAGAGAGTAACCATGCAAGCCCGACCATCTCTCCATCTAGGCCAGGAGTTTGTGATGCCCGTTCTCAAGAGAGGTGCAGGTTACAGATGTTGGACCCTCACCTATCTCACATTGATAGCACCTCCCATTGATATGCCATGTCATAGCTCTTTAAAGGCGTTTTGCCAAGAAGTGAGTTTCTTACCTCTTATCTTCTCAGGAGAGAAGATTAACTCAGTATGCTGAGTCATGGGGGAGAGGGAGACGGGCTGAGAGAGAGTCAGGGAGCGTCTGCAGTGTTTACTCAAATAATTACGTTACACCCAGTGGATTCTCTATACAAAAGACACAGGCTCATTCACTGCTTTTTCTCTCCAGTCCCTTGCAAGCTCCTTCATGTTCCCTGTCATCAGATGAGAAGTGCAAACACGCAAGTGTGGCCAGATCAGCTCCCGTCAGTGATCAGCACCCGTCAGTGATCAGCTCCCGTCAGCGATCAGCACCCGTCAGCGATCAGCTCCCGTCAGCGATCAGCTCCCGTCAGCGATCAGCTCCCGTCAGCGATCAGCCCGCAGGATCACCCCGTCAGGATCAGACCCTCCGGCAGTCACCTCCGGTCAGGATCAGCACCCGCAGGATCAGCACCCGGCAGGCATCCGCCCCGCAGGATCAGCCACCGCAGTGATCAGCTCCCGTCAGTGATCAGCTCCCGTCAGTGATCAGCTCCCGTCAGTGATCAGCTCCCTCAGGACGGCCGTGTCAAGATATGTCAGTCAAGGGGACGGAGAATGCTGTAAACTCTCACAGGCTTCACTTTTTGTAATCACATATATTTAGAAAAGTGATCAAATACCCATTTTGGAGGACCCCACGTCAACATTACATCGTGGCAAAACCCCTTTAGAATAGGTGAGAACTGGTTAGCCATCTGTCAATCTTCCCATGGATCTTCAGGCGTTCCCCTACTTTTGGCCATGTACCCATCTACTGTACATCAGAAGCTCAATCAATACATGACAAACATGGAGATGATCTTGTAACTTGCTTCCTAGAGACGCGTATTATGATATAATGTATGTGCTGCTTGTAAAGCGGCAAGGAAATTATGTAAGGGGATCGCTCTTAAGCATACATATATGCATCTGTTACCATGGGAACGAGCCAAAATTACTGTGAAAAATAATGATGATATACCTCGTTTCAGCACAGACAGCTCTCGGATACCTGATTGGTAGCGCTCCAGCAGATGTGACCCCAATTGACTAGAATAGGCGGGCCGGATGGCCAGGCAGAAGCAACCGGAAACGACGTGGCACAGGGTAAATGGCCGCTGTACTGAGGACCAAGCGATCCACCACCCCCCGTGACCCACAAATCGGGACACTACGTCTTTCTGTATGTGGGCAGCTTATATAGAGCTACGGGTACCATAGCTAAGCTAGTGGGAACCCAAGGGGCACCAGCTACTTACTCCTAATGTAGATCCTGCCTTAGCCCAGAGATAAGAAGATCATTGACCCTACGAATTGGTACACTGAGCTTTAATACTCTTTAGGCTATGTTCACATGGCTTAAATGCAGGGCGTAATTACGCCCCACAATTACGCCGTGTGTCCGGGGGGGGGGGGGGGGGGGCGGGGACCCCCGCGGCCCATGACTTCATTACCAGGGCGCATATCGCCGCGGTAATTAAATGTCCTTACTCCCCCCGCGGCGGATTTGCCGGCAGGGAGAGGAAAAACGAAAACCATAGTTCTCATGAGATCTTGGGTTACCAAAAACGGGGTATTCCATCCGTAATTTTGGAAACTCCGGCGCTAATTACGGACAAATAGTCCAATTTTTTAACCGTGGAACATGGGCTTAAAAGGGCTTTTAAGGTGGGCAGTTCTAAGACAATGGGGACCCTAGGGCAAGTTGGCCAAAGGTCACCAGCCACTTTCCCCCCGTTTAAATCCTGCTTTTGCAAGAGATGGAAGCTCATTGACCCCTGAATTGGAATATTAAAGGGGTTGTCTCACCCAAGGGTTGCGCTTTTTATGTTTAAAGACTTGCGAAAAAACCCAAATCACTTTTTCAATATTGTCCATTAACAGGTCCTACCTATTCCCAGATATCCCCCTTGTATGGGCTGCATCCCTCCTAGGTTTTCTATAGCACAACCTTTTTTTTTTTTTTTTTAAATTTACAATTTTTTTTGATTTTTCAAATTTTAAAAACAAAACAAATAAAACACGGGTAAATTGGCACCTAGAAATATAAGTGCAGATAAGGCATGTGGAATCAGGCATTGAACATATGCAATCAAACCCAAACAGAAGTAACATTGAGGTGCGAATTAACAAGGGTTACAGGGTTTCAAAACCATAATCAAGACTTCCACCTATCAAAAAAGAAAAAAGCATAAAACATATAACGCGGACAAAAAAAAAGGGGTAAGGTTATGGGGGGGGGGGGTGGGAAAAAAGGGGGAGGGTTCTGGTCAAGATGGTCCAACAACTGGGTGCCATGTCCATGCGGACCAAATTTTATCAAAAGAAATCCAATTTTGTCATGGAGCAGGGCATTTAGAAACTCCTTCGCCGTGTTTCTGTGAGCCTCTGAACTGAGATCCCTACTACTTGGTGGCGTGGTCTGCCTCCTTTCTACTGAAATTAGGCACCTGGCTCCTGTGAGGATATGTAACATATGTTTGGAATCCTGTTTAGATTGACCCTTGACCCGGCCACACTCAGTAAAATAGGTGAGAGGGGTCCAATGGGATCCTCACCCCAAAAACCTCAGCTATTATGCTCCCGGGACCTGTGTCCAAATGGGTTGAATATTCGGGGCAATCCCCCAAAAAATGTTGTCGCAGCGTACCCAATGAGGTGAAACATCGCCAGCATAGATGGGAGCTGGGGGTTCCTATTTGTGCAGGACCTTGGTTGTATGGTACCAAAAAGAATAGTATTTTGTATAGATTTTCTTTATGCTGGATACATATGGGATTTCGCTGCTTGGCAATTTTTTTTTCCAAGATCACTGCCATAGGGGAAGGGTATTTCCCACCTAAGTTGCTTTACCACTTGGCCATGTATCTGTGTGTGGGGGTTCAGCAGTGGGCGGGTCTGGAGAGAATGGAGTTGATCGTGGAAATGAAGGACCCCTTAGTACTGTGGCCGCTTTACCAAAGCTGCTCGTAAGGAGGTCGGGTTCGAGAGAGTTGATTGTGCCAAACATGGATGACATGAGGTGAGTTATCTGGGGTAAGAAATCGGGAAATCTCTCAGGGAGAGTATAGTACCTCTGAAGGTGTCAAACGGGATAGCCTCACCTGTCTCCTGCCCTAAGAAACGTCCCAAACCGGAATATACTCATGCCCAGCCACGGTCTTGCCACGATATCCTGTTGAGCCTGCAGGCGGTAAAAGTGGTTTGCACAGAAAGGAGGCCAATGGGTGAAGGGCTTTGAAGCTAACTTAATCTGGTCTGCACTGATTCCATATTGCTGAGTAATTGTTTGGACCCAATAGGTATCCCAGTGAGGGAGAGGCTTTTGAGTGATAGAAGTGACATTGGGGTGAAATTGGTGCAAGCCACAGCTTTCTATCTCAATCCCACTTGGTGTATGCCCGGAAGGATTGACCAAGATGGGAGACATCGCAAGTGGGTGGCCCAATAGTAGTTGAGGATATTCGGAACCGCCCAGTCCCCACGCCGCCTAATAGCATCATCTAACACTTTTGGCCACCTATGCCTGACCCTGGCCTTATGTATCTTAGGATAGCTGCCTGTATGGAGCGTAGCTCACTTCAGCGGAACCACTCCGGGAGAGTCTCGAATTGGTAGAGGAGTTTTTGGTAAGATGGACATTTTGACCGAGTATTCTACCTAGAAGTGAGAGGGGGAGGCGGTTGCCACCTTGAGTGTGTATCTTTCAATTTCTTTTAAATGGGGGGGAAATTAGGCTATTAGTGGGAGGGATATTGGTCCGTTATCTGGATGCCCGGTATTTGAGCGATTGGGTTTTGCAACTTGTAGGAGTATTTATTTTTGAGGGAGGAAAGTCTCAGGGGCATGTTGATTGGTGTGGGCCTCTGTCTTTGAGGTGTTGATCTTATATTCACCGAGAGGGTCCCAAATTCAGCAAGAGTGCATGTAGGGAAGTAACGTGGTATGTAAGTCAGTCAGGGTTCAACAATATAACGTCCGCAAAGAGGGACAATTTAACTCCTTATCCCTAATCTTTATGCCCTTGATATCTGGTTGTGCCCTAATTGCCGCTGCAAGAGGTTCTATGCACTAACGCAAAGAGGAGTGGGGAGAGTGGCAGCCTGTATTGTTCCATTTTTATTCCAAATGTATTTCTAGGACTATAGTGAGGGAGTTTAATGGACGCCGAGGGAGAGAGTATAAAACCTCTGACAGCCCGCCAGAAGGGACCAGAGAATCGTTAGCCGAAGTAGGGCCTGCAAAAAGGAACGGCACTGCAGCCTATTCAAAGGGCCTTCTCAGCATTAGCTGCGGAGCGTATGGTGCTGCCGCATGGTGGTTAACCAGCATCCAACTAGGTTATAGTGCGCCTCGTGTTATATCCCCCATGACCTTGGAAGGGGAGAATCCTACATGGTCCCTGTGTATCAGGTTGAGGGAGCCAGTGGTTCAGCTGTTGGAAGGATTTTGGTAAGTTCTTCAGGTCAGAGTTGAGCATCACGCAATCGGGCGGTAAATAGCGCTGTCAGCTGGGGTCCATCATGGTTTGTGGATCAAAGTTATATACGAATGTGACAGAGTTGGGGAATGGGAGATCATCCCAGAAATGAGTTATAGAGCTGCTGCATATGCGGAGTCAGATATCTGAATAGACTTAAAAGCTATTGAATAGGGTAGCCCATCTGGGCCCTGGGGCTTTTACCGGACGGAAGGGCCTTAATGACTTCCTATATTTTCCTCTAATTGAATGGGAGCACTAAGAAGTCCACGCCTCCTGAGAGAGCGATGGCAGCGGGGTATTTTCGTAGAAATTCCAGGATAAGAGTTTGGGCTCCTATTCCATGGCCTGGCCTGGAGGGGCGAGGGCATCGAATAGAGCTCGAGAACTAACCAAGGTAGATTCGCAATGGGACTTGGGGTCATTTACCTTCAGTGTACCCTCCATGTCCTTAAGTGCTTGAGGCATAGATTGTTATTGTGCGATCTTTCAGTTGTCTTGTAATAGGTGTGGGCCTTGTTCTCCATATGTAATAATTCCTTTGTTTTGAGTAGAGAAGGAGCTTTCCTCTCCTTGTAGGGCTAAGTCTTTAAGGCTTTTTCGGTCTGAGACTATACGTCTCAGTGTTGATAACCCTAGGGGACATATTGTCATTTGCGTTTCCAGTACCTTTAGGAGGAAGTGCGTAATGATGGTGGATCTCTTTCTGCGGTATCTCTTTTAAGCTTGGTGCCTCAGGGGGCAATGCAATTGCCTCTAAAGACTGCACTTGGGGCAATTACCAGAGGACGGGGGTGTAGAGACAGAACCCAAATTTTGATCAAATAGGATGCTGAGGAAAATCACGCAACATTGCTCCGCTACAGACCCTGTTTGGTCTATATGATATAGTGGGTCCTTCCAGCACTGGTCGTTTATAGTACAGACTCTGCATTGAGCTATACTGTTAGGCTGCCAGTGGTCAGTCGCTATAGTTTAGGACTGTTCTATCCTTTCTGATTGGCTGCTAGCAACTGGTAGCTATAGCTACAGAACATGTTTCACAATCTCTCATGATTGGCTGCAGTGCTGGTCGCTATAGTTACTGACCTGTTCAATCTTTCCGGATAGGCTGTAGCACTGGTTGTTATAGCTACAGTCCTGTTTGATCCTTCATGCTAGGCTGCCAGCATGGTTGCTATAGCTCAGACCCTGTTCAATCTATCCTCATTGGCTGCCAAGCTCTGGTTTAGTTGCTATAGATACTGACGGCTTCTACTGCTGTCTAGTAGAAGCCAGTAAACATGCCCCTGAATTCAAAATGAAACCAAGAAAACAGAACAAAGGTAAGATGAATCGATGTAGTGAGACAACCCCTTTAATATGCTTTAAAAGTGCTTCTGTAGGTGGGCATAGGTCTGGTAGTAGGAACCCAAAGACCACCAGCTACTTACCTTTGATATAGATCCTGCCTTAGGCCAGAGGTACATTGTTCCTTGACCCCCAAATTGGTACACTGAACTTTAAGACGCTTTATAAATGCTTCTATAGGTGGGCAGCCTAAATAGACACATGGGTAGTGGGAAGCCAAGAACCTCCAGCTACTAACCCCTGATATAGATCCCGCCTTAGGCCAGAGCTTCATTGCTCCTTGACCCCCAATTTAGGAAAATGAGTAAAAGTGCTTCAATAGATGTGCAGTTTATATAGACATATGGATACCATAGATCAGGTGGTGGGAACCCAAGAATCACAAGCTACTTACCCCTGACATAGATCCTGCCTTAGGCTGCAGCTGCATTGCTCCCTGACCTTCAGGTTGGGACATTGCTCTTCAGTTCTTTGTGACCGGTGTTCCATAGACATACAGATGAAAATGCCCCCACCTTGGCTCTGTACCATCCTCGATGTCAGCAGGAGGACCCTGTAAGGGGAAGTAAGAGAATTGGTCAAAAATACACTCAAAAAGCAAAGTTGTAAAGGAAAATGAGCAATTATACAGGACAGAGCAGCGGCAGATGGACAGAAGCAGTTTGTAGGTCAACAGATGGCAGGTTGCACCCGGCAGCACAGTCTGCACAAACCGAGTGGAGATAAAACTCTGGGAAATTTAGCAGGGGGTCGCCCCGCTGACCGAACCACAGGAGGCAGAGGTGAGATCAGCAGCTACAGTGGGTATAGGATAGATTGAGAGATCCAGGTAGAGCAGAGGAGGTCAGTGTTGGACTGGGATTCCTGGGACCCATCACTGGCGCTCACCCCACATTTATTTTACATGACTGCACGTCTCTTACTTTTTGCCTTTTACCCCAGGGGCCTAGCAGGGCTTTCACCTGCTCCACTGTGGGAGTGAAGGGCTTATAGAGTAATAGGACTGATGCACTTAAAGGGGTAAACACTTGTGACTTAGAGACAGCACATTGCTGTGACTCAGGCACTTAAATTGGGCTCACATCTGTGATTAAGGCTCTTAAAGGCGCATAGTTGTGACCGAGTAGTTTAAAAGGGGCTGGAACCTGCGCCAGAAGTGGGTAAATTCCTGCTTTAAAGGGCTCACCTGTGATTAATGCACTTAAAAGGGTGTGTGGCTATGATGAGTGGGCACATTCATGTGATTGAGGTGCTTAAGGGTGCTTTCACACAGTGCGGTTTTGATGTGTTTTTTGTGCAGGAAGGCACAAAAATTAATGCTATACATTGTTGCACCAAAAACGCACCAAAACCACACCGTGTGAAAGCACCCTAAAGGGCACATTCATGTGATTGAGGAGCTTAAGGGGGCACATGCCTTTGATAATCTCAGTCACCAGCATGTACCCCTTAAGCACTTTCATCACAGGTGTGTGCCCCCTTAAGCACCTTCATCACAGGCGTGTGCCCCTTAAGCACCTTCATCACAGGTTTGTGCCCCTTAAGCATCTTCATCACTGGCGTGTGCCCCTTAAGCACCTTCCTCACAGGCGTGTGCCCCTTAAGCACCTTCCTCACAGGCGTGTGCCCCTTAAGCACCTTCATCACAGGCGTGTGCCCCTTAAGCATCTTCATCACAGGCGTGTGCCCCTTAAGCATCTTCATCACAGGTGTGTGCCCCCTTAAGCATCTTCATCACAGGCGTGTGCCCCCCTTAAGCATCTTCATCACAGGCGTGTGCCCCCTTAAGCACCTTCATCACAGGCGTGTGCCCCCTTAAGCACCTTCATCACAGGCGTGTGCCCCCTTAAGCACCTTCATCACAGGCGTGTGCCCCCTTAAGCACCTTCCTCACAGGCGTGTGCCCCTTAAGCATCTTCATCACAGGCGTGTGCCCCTTAAGCATCTTCATCACAGGCGTGTGCCCCCTTAAACATCTTCATCACAGGTGTGTGCCCCCTTAAGCACTTCATCACAGGTGTGTGCCCCCTTAAGCACCTTCATCACAGGCGTGTGCCCCCTTAAGCACCTTCATCACAGGCGTGTGCCCCCTTAACTCCTTCATCACAGGGTTTGCCCCCTTAAGAAACCTTCACCCACAGGTGTGCCCCTTAAGCTCTTCATCACAGGGTGTGGCCCCCTTAAGCACTTCATCACAGGGTGTGCCCCTTAAGCATCTTCATCACAGGCGTGTGCCCCTTAACCCACCTTCATCACAGGCGTGTCCCCCCTTTAAAAGCACCTTCATCACAGGCGTGTGCCCCCTTAAGCACTTCACACAGGCGTGTGCCCCCTTAAGCACTTCATCACAGGCTGTGCCCCCTTAAGCACCTTCACCCAAAAGGCTGTGCCCCCTTAAGCACCTTAATCACAGGTGTGTGACCCCTTAAGCACCTTCATCACAGGCGTGTGCCCCCTTAAGCACCTTCATCACAGGCGTGTGCTCCATAAGCACCTTCATCACAGGCGTGTGCCCCTTAAGCACCTTAATCACAGGTGTGTGCCCCCTTAAGCACCTTAATCACAGGTGTGTGCCCCCTTAAGCACCTTCATCACAGGCGTTGCCCCTTAAGCACCTTCATCACAGGGTGTGCCCCTTAAACACTTCATCACAGGGTGTGCCCCTTAAGCATCTTCATCAAAGGTGTGTGCCCCCTTAAGCACCTTCATCACAGGCATGTGCCCCCTTAAGCATCTTCATCACAGGCGTGTGCCCCTTAAGCACCTTCATCACAGGCGTGTGCCCCCTTAAGCACCTTCATCACAGGCGTGTGCCCCTTAAGCATCTTCATCACAGGCTTTGTGCCCCCTTAAAACACCTTCATCACAGGTGTGCCCCTTAAACACCTTCATCACAGGCGTGTGCCCCTAAGCCCCTTTCATCACAGGGTGGGGCCCCTTAAGCATCTTCATCAAGGGTGTCCCCCCTTAAGCACCTTCATCACAGGCGTGTGCCCCTTAAGCATCTTCATCACAGGTGTGTGCCCCCTTAAGCACCTTCATCACAGGCGTGTGCCCCCTTAAGCACCTTCATCACAGGGGTGTGCCCCCTTAAACACCTTCATCACAGGGTGTGCTGCCCCTTAATTTTCATCCATATGTCCCCCTTAAACCTTCTTTGGGGACAGCCGTGGTGCTTAAGGGATTTTTCACACAGGGTTGCCCCTTTAAGATCTTCAAAAAAAGTCCTGTTGCCCTTAAACCATAACAGTGTCCTAACCCACAGATTTCCCCTCTTGATGGCTGCCAGTCCCCGTGCTAAGCTACGACCTGTTTTACTTTTCTCCTGATAGGCTGCCAGCACTGGTTCCCATAGCTACAGACCTGTTCCTTCTCTCCTGATAGGCTGCCACACTGGTTGCCATACCCACAACCTGTTCCTTTTCTCCGATAGGCTGCCAGCACTGGTTGCTATAGCTACAGACCTGTTCCCCGTCTCTCTTGATAGGCTGCCAGCACTGGTTGCTAAGCTACAGACCCGTTCCTTTTCTCCTGATAGGCTGCCAGCACTGGTCACTATAGCTACAGACCTGTTCCTTCTCTCCTGATAGGCTGCCAGTACTGGTCGCTATAGCTACAGACCTGTTCAATCTCTCATGATAGGCTGCATGCACTGGTTGCTATAGCTACAGACCTGATGTCCTCAGGTTAGTAGTAGCCAGTAAACACACCCCTGAATTCAAAATGAAACCAAGAAAACTGGACTGAGTTTAGATGAATCAATGTAGTGCGACAACCTCTTTAAGGTTTGTATCTGGATTGTCACGCAATTTTCTCCAACACCTGAACCAGAGCATTATAATATAGAGAGAAGTGAAGATGTCCCCGAGTGGATGACCAAAGACCCCTGGTCTGACCACAATGTCCCTTTCTAGATATCCCCATCTCAGCTCAGCCATCTTGCTTTCCCTCTGGTGCCACAATGGTGGGATGCCTCACTATTAGGCTATGTTCACACGGCTTATTTGCGGTCGTAATTACGCCCCGCAATTACACCGTGTGGCCGGGGGCGGGAGCGGGGGGCCGGCACCTCGCCGGCACATAGACTATCATTAGTAGCGGCGCGTATACGCCGCTAGTAATTCACATGTCACTTATCCCCCCCCGCGGTGTATTCGCCGAGCGGGGAGAGGAGACGTAATACAGAGTTCTCTATGAGAACTGTGCATTTCCGTAATGACTGGGACGGATTCCAGACGTAATTCATGCAGTACGGACTGAAATACATCCCATTTTAAGCCGTGTGAACATAGCCTTAGGTGCCGATGGCCAGCACCTTATCTAGAAGACCAGCTGGCCACGGCCTTGTTGCTAAGCAAGAAGCAAAAAGTCATAAATTGTGAGTTGCAGCCTCCGGGGATCGGACATGTTCTCTCATCAAAATTAAAAAAAACTGTATCTGGGAAATTTGGGGGTTAAGTCACCACCTCAATCCTGCAGAATTTTTGCAGTGTAGTAGGGGCATTCTGCTGCTGAAGGAGGCCATGGCTATTAGGGGTAATAATCTGCTGAAGGAGGCCGTGGCTATTAGGGGTAATAATCTGCTGAAGGAGGCCAGGGCTAGTAGGGGTGATACTCTGCTGAAGGAGGCCATGGCTATTAGGGGTAATAATCTGCTGAAGGAGGCCGTGGCTACTAGGGGTTACCAATATCATTCACGCCACCTGTTTTTAATGTTCTGGCCGATTGGTGTATTCCCAGCCAGCTGTAAATTAGCACACCCCGTCCCGCGTTCCCCTCCCTCGTTCCAGTTCTCAATGCCTCCTTTCTTCCCCTCATCGGCTCAATAATCACAGCACTTGTTCCCGGTGATGATATGGTAATGGAGCAGCTGCAGACGGTGGCATCTTCACCCCGTCCCTCCTCTGCTCCGGTCCACCAGCGCTTCCAAGGGTGGCTTCTCCGCTCACAGCACAATGACTGCTCGGATGTGCCCGATGTGCCCATGCCACCTTAACCCCACAGTGGCTGCATTTTCTTCATATACTAGAGAATGAGAGATTTTGCCCTTGTTCCCCATAGCAACCAATAGCTTTTCATCTTCCCGGTCCACGTCAGAGATCAAAGGCTACCTCTGATTGGCTGCTAATGGTTCTGGAGACAATTTCAAGGTGATCAAAACAGGACGTTGCGCCAAATGTAGTAGAGTCCAGTTTGTCATTTGGACCATTGTGGAAAACCTACTGAATGATCCTAGTAGTAGAACTATAGCTCTGCTGCATCTGAAGGTGCACAAATATTAAAGAGCAAAGGGAACCGTTCACATTGTAGAGTGTAAGTTCTTGTGGGCAGGGTCCTCTCTCCTTATAGAACAGTGTGTATTTGTCTTATATTATGTACCTGAACCCATGCCCGGGACAAGGTATTCTGGTGCTCTAGGTGCCACCCTATTTTAGAATGGCTTATAAGCACCATGCTCATTAAAGGGGTTGTCTCATCTCAGAGTTTCATAGGATGTAAGAATGGAATAACGCTGCTTGGCTCTGTCACTTCCTGGTCAAGCTGTCTGTAATTAGCAAATGAGCTCCGTGTATTCAGACTTCTCCGTTTATCAGTCTAGATTAGATAAATTAACTTCTCTGAGGTCAGGAGAAGCTTCTGAGCTAATGTAAACAGGAGAGTAATTACTGTCTTTTGTCTGAAAGATCAGATACACAAGCACTCACTGCTGACCTCTGAGGTCAGGAGAAGCTGCTGAGCTAATGTAAACAGTAGTAATTACTGTCTTTTGTCTGAAAGATCAGATAACACACAAGGTCTCACTGCCGACCTGACCTGTGTGATGACATAACTCACTGCTATCAAATAGAACAAACAGCAGGTGGAGGGGAAGTACACAGGTCGGTCACTTCCTGGTCAAGCTGTCTGTAATTAGCAAATGAGCTCCGTGTATTCAGACTTCTCCGTTTATCAGTCTAGATTAGATAAATTACCTTCTCTGAGGTCAGGAGAAGCTTCTGAGCTAATGTAAACAGGAGAGTAATTACTGTCTTTTGTCTGAAAGATCAGATAACACACGAGCTCT
The DNA here is from genome assembly GCA_025379985.1 of Phyllomedusa bahiana. Classification (NCBI taxonomy): domain Eukaryota; kingdom Metazoa; phylum Chordata; class Amphibia; order Anura; family Hylidae; genus Phyllomedusa; species Phyllomedusa bahiana. Next base: position 1,080 of record JAODAL010005130.1, on the reverse strand, counting down.
CACAAGCTTTCACTGCTGACCTCTGAGGTCAGGAGAAGCTGCTGAGCTAATGTAAACAGTAGTAATTACTGTCTTTTGTCTGAAAGATCAGATAACACACAAGGTCTCACTGCCGACCTGACCTGTGTGATAACATCACTCTCTGCTATCAGATAGAACAAACAGCAGGGGGAGGGGAAGTACACAGGTCGGTCATTTCCTGGTCAAGCTGTCTGTAATTAGCATATGAGCTCAATGTATTCAGACTTCTCTGTTTATTAGTCTAGATTACATAAATTACCTTCTCTGAGGTCCTGAGAAGCTTCTGAGCTAATGTAAACAGTAGTAATTACTGTCTTTTGTCTGAAAGATCAGATAACACACAAGCTCTCACTGCAGACCTGACCTGTGTGATGACATAACTCCCTGCTATCAGATAGAACAAACAGCAGGTGGAGGGGAAGTACACAGGTCGGTCACTTCCTGGTCAAGCTGTCTGTAATTAGCATATGAGCTCCGTGTATTCAGACTTCTCCGTTTATCAGTCTGGATTAGATAAATTACCTTCTCTGAGGTCCAGATAAGCTTCTGAGCTAATGTAAACAGTAGTAATTAATGTCTTTTATCTGAAAGATCAGATAACACACAAGCTCTCACTGCAGACCTGACCTGTGTGATGACATAACTCCCTGCTATCAGATAGAACAAACAGCAGGTGGAGGGGAAGTACACAGGTCAGTCACTTCCTGATCAAGCTGTCTGTAATTAGCACATGAGCTCCATCTATTCAGACTTCTCCGTTTATCAGTCTGGATTAGATAAATTACCTTCTCTGAGGCCCAGAGAAGCTTCTCAGCTAATGTAATCTGCAGTAATTACTGTCTTTTGTCTGAAAGATCCGATAACAAACAAGCTCTCAATGCCGGCCAAGACCTGTGTGATGACATCACTCCCTGATATCAGATAGAACAAACAGCAGGGGATAAGGCGTACACAGGTCGGTCACTTGGGAAACCTGAGAGAGCACAGAAGGTGATAAAATCATTTGTAGCTCCTCAACAAAAAAAGATAAAGCAATATATTTGGAAAAAGCTTCGGTTT